>VWYO01011025.1:135981-147959 GCA_013400275.1 Rhadina sibilatrix
AGCAGAGCAGAGCAGAGCAGAGCAGAGCAGAGCAGAGGGGTAGAACTCCTCTCTCACTCTGCTGGCCAGTGCTGCTTTGGGTGCAGCCCAGCATTTCCTTGGCTTTCTGGGCTGTGAGCACTCACTGTGCACTCCTGGTGAGTTTCTCATCAGCCACCACCCCCAAGTCCTTCCCCACAGGGCTGCTCTCAACCACTTCTCTGCCCAGCCTGTGGGTGTGTCTGGGATTGCAATGTCCCAGGTGTAGGACCTTGCACCTGGCCTCCCTGAGGTTTGCACCTCAGTCTTATCCGGGTCCCTCTGGATGACATCCCCTCCCTCAAGCATGTCCACTGCATCATACACAGCTTGGTGCTGAGGGTGTGCATTCAATCCACAAGTCCTTCAGCCTTTCTTTACTTCCTACAACAGAGTTAGAAATGAGAGAAGACATCTTAATTCCTTTTTTTTTTTTTTTTATTTTGCAAAATGTATGTTAGTATATAGACAACAGAGAAAGTGATGTACTTGGAAAAAACCCAAGGAATTCTTCATTCTCTCTGCTCTCCCTGGTGTTGTTACAGAAGGCCAAAATTTTGTGTATTGGGTAATTGCTTTCTTTTCTAAAATGAGATGTGTTTGTAATGGCATCATTTAACAGCTGATTTAGGCCAGATGCATGTGCTTTATCTGCTTTTTCTTGCTTGACTCTGGATTTTCTTATATGTACGGAAAGCCAATTTTTTTATTATTGTTACTGGCTCTTGGCTACAGTGATATTTGTGACAGAGATTCCCTTGATGAATTATATGGTGTGCATGAAGAGCTTTATATGGTCATCTGATGATTTTTTTAAACTTTTTAACATCTTTCCTCTTCTGAGAGGTTAAATAAGCTGATAGACAAAACCCATCTTGCTTTCTTTCATGATTGTCCTTCTTTTACTCTGTGGTAGCCCAGCTGACCTGCCAGTTCTCCCATAGATATATGTCTTCTGATGCAATGAAATACATTTCTTCTGTTTGCATGCATGTTTGCTTGTCTGCTCTTCATCTAACTTCTGTCTAGCTTCTTAAAGGTTGTGATTCACTGCCTTTTGACCAATGTCATTTGAGTGAGATTTCCAAGAAGAAAATGCATTTTTAGGTACAGAAATCTCCCAAAAATTCTTACTTGGATGAACCTGATTTTCTTCTTTCCTTGCTTTCCAGTTGCCCTTACTGTGTTTGTGCTCATCCTCTGACTCCATGCTGAGTCCAGAACTTCTGGAAGAACTTTAAACTTGAGGGGATTTAAAATCAGTTTCTGTCTTTACATTTCCCCAGTGCTAGGGTTTGGTTTCACTCTTTTTGACATGATTCTTACTTTGGAAATGCCAAAGTTAATTAGATATATATGGTCACTGCTTTTGAGTGACTTAAGTGTGGCTACCACTTCCACGGGAGAGAACTTGATGGAGCAAGCCCTTTAAAAATCTGGCATACAAGGTTGTTTCTCCACTCTGTCAATCTGAAAGGTCAACCTTGCCAGGAGAGAAAAAAGCAAGATTTAGGGGAGAGCTTGCATTTAGTTTTAATTTTTTTTTTCTTTGCCATTATCATTTTGTGGGATTGCAGGATTTTTGCAGGTGAGCAGTGATTCCCTTTGTAGAAAAGAGCTAGAATCTTTATCTGCCCAGCTGAGAGTATGGAGACTGAGGACAGAATATGAAAGACTTCCCATGGGTGTGCCTCCTTTGTGAGTTACAGCCTCCTTCAGGCAGCCCAACCTGTGCTTCAGAGCAGTAGCCCTAACCAGGCTGCCCAGGCAGACAGTCCAGCCCTGGCATGACAGTCCAGCACCCACCTCTGCTGCCATGAGGAAGAAAGTTACACTGCTTAGAAAACACCTGTATGTGACGTGGGCGATTAAGCAAAACCAGGCCAAATCTTTTCTAATCTCTAATGTCCTCTAAATACTTTTCTTCGTATAATTGTAATAAGCAGTGGTATGGTTATGTCCCCTGCCTCCAAATGCTCTTTTCCTGACTGTCCTTTTGCAATGTGTGGTGAGCATTAATTTTACTGTAAAGCAGTGTCAGGCTGAGCAATTCAGAACTTGTTAAAATGTCATGGGCTATGAGAAATGCTTATCCTGTGTGGAGCACACTTGCATGGATCTCTAGAGTCTTAGGGAAAATAATGTCTCAAATAATGTAGCTACTAGTAGCCCTAGGTATCAGATCTAACTTTATTTACAAGGGTAGGGGTTTTTTTTTCCTAAATGGTAATGCCTTTCTCTCCATCAAAATCAAGTCTTTTTCCCCATCCTGGAGCTGAGCTGAGCTATGATTATCTGTTTGCAGGTTAAATACCTGTTGTCCAATGTCATGGTTCCAACTCAGGCTGTTTCAAAAGGTAGAGAAAGGAGCAAGGACAGTCCAGGAAAGGAATGCAGTGTAATCCTTCACATTGAAACAGATAGATGCAAAGCCTTTTCAGACCTTCTGATATTGGTATTGTTCATGAGGAATCATTAATTTTAACAATCAAAACTGCAAAGTACTACTTTACAAGTACTGAATTTGCTTTGGAGGCTTCAGCATTTGAGGACCATTGTTTTCCATTGAGCCAGAACACATTGTCCCCCCCCTCAGCCCAATAATCCTTTCCCAGATCAAGAAACTGAAAAATGTTTCATTTCACATCAAATATACAGACACCCTTATTTACTTTCAAAATTGAAAAGAACCTAGAATTAATTTTTTTTAAAAACAACAGCTTTGAGCAACAAAATCACGTCTTCAAAGCATGCTAGAATAAAATACTTCTGAGATTTTTCAGGTTTTCTGCTAAAATACTCCAAGCTGACGCAAATTTGCAAAACATTTTTGAATTAATAAGCCTACATTGGTTTTAGTCCCTCTTGCTAAAAAAAAATCTCAGCAAAAAAAAGAATGGAAGAAGTGCTGTCATTTTCTGTTTCCATAAACTTTCTGCTTCAACTGTGTGATAGTAAGATTTGTGATCTGCCATGTGTAGAGAAAGAGGAATTAGTTTTTAATGGCAGGCACTTTTTTGTGAACAGGTTAGTTAACTGGCTTTCCTTAGCAGTATTAGAGAAGGTTACACATTTGGTGCCTAACAAGTCTGATGCTTGATATTTTATTTTTTGTTCACAGGGTCTTACTAGATTTATATCTAATTAAGTTTTTTTTTTTAAGTTAAACAGCTGCTGCAGTCTCTCTGCAATCTCTCTCTTGTACCACTGTTAAAATGTCATGTACAAAATTAAAGATATTTTTCTGTCCTTTTGAAATCGGTTTTAAAGATTGACTGTTAAAAACAGTCCATAGTTTAAATTATTCCTTTGTGTTTTAAGTGCCTTCATTTCCCTGAACTTTAATGAGACTGTTCTATGTCTCTAATCTTCCTAATTTGGAAACTGGCAGGCAGCCTTTCAGTCATAGCCATGGAAGCTGTCACTTTTTAAAAGTTTGTTAGTTAGTTACATCCTCCATAACGTACTTTCTACAGTGAAGAAAAGCTTCACATAACATACTTTCTACAGTGAAGAAAAAATTAGACTTGGCTTACAGGTTTTGTATATTTTAGGAAATCATATCCTTCAGAAGAACAAACAAAACCTGTAAGTGTATGTATGTTTCCTCTGTGAGAACTCTTTTTTCCCTTCATAGAAACAGCTGTGTGACCAAAATATCACAGGTTTTTATTATATTTCCTGACTTTACCTTATGCTTAAATATGCCAACATTTCATATTCTCGAAAGAAAAGTGATACTTTTCTGAGTCTCAGCTCTGTGCGTAGCTGCACTGAATTTGTCTCATGCAGTAAAAGCAGGTTTTGCAGAACAGAAAAATTGCTGTTTTTCTCATCCTTAATGCAAAAGGAAAGCAACAGGAAATTATTTATGAAAACAAATTCAGCAAAAAATTCAGCATAAATAGGGCAGGAGCAAGGAAGTTTATTACAGTTCATATATGGTAAGACATCCAATATTCTAAATGTTTGTCCTCTGTCAAAATGCAGTAGAGTGCAGATTTTAAGGATTTCCCCCCCTTAATAGTGTTTGTAATGTTTTCCACTTGATGCATTTTTGCCTTTCTTCTAGTTTCCATTAGTTCACTTCGAGCAATTCAGATCATTCTGTGAACAAGATAATTCTTTCTTGTGAGAATTAAGTTATGCAGCATTGTTTCTTTGGTATTTGAATATCCATCTGAAATACTTGAGTGCTGAGTACCATGTATGATGTTTTTTGTAAGAATTGCCAAATTACACATTCTTATTCCTTAAGAATATTTTGAGTCAAAATACTAGATATTTAGAAATTGGCACTCTGAATATTCAGTAGATGACATGATTGCTGTGAAATTAATTAGCTTTAATAGAGTGAATCATGCAAATGAAAACACCATCCATGTACCAGTTAAATGTTAGAGTAAATGAAGGACAGTGGTGGTATTTTGTAATAAATATAACAGATTTTAACACTCTCTCCTCACTTTCCCATAGCCTTTTCCATGTGCTTGTCCTGAACCTAGCCATTGTAGGAGCTGGAGTAGCAATGGCAAGATTTTATCCAAATATAGGAGGTATCATAAGGTGAGTGTTGCAGTGAGCTTCCCTGTGGTGTTACTATATTTGTGTCTTGATGTTGAAAAGGAGCACTAATAATTGTGCCTTTATATTTTGTGAAGTTTAGGTCTTCTTAAGTTGGTGTGTAAACAATCAGCTTGCAAAGTTCTGACTTTGCAAACACAGTCTGTTATTGTGCCTCTGTGTCTGAGTTGGTTGAGTTTTACTGGAGCTGTATCTGAGGACTTTGTAACTCTACTCATAAAAGAGTAGAGTGCCAGAAGAAAAGTTGCTTTGTTATTGTGCTCTTCTCTCAAGTTTCTGTTTCGTATTAAGACCATTTGAACCTGGTCTGAAAGTCCATAATAAAAATCCAAGAAAGCAAGTAACTTTAAAGGGAAAAGTGGCATCAAAGTTGTGCCTTTAAATAATATCCTAAATTTACTATGTTGATGAAAAGCTAGGATTTCTATAATTAGAAAATATTAGAGGAAATAATAAGGAGTCTTATTTTACTGTGTTTGACGTCAACATATTTATATGCATTGTCATTTATTCTTGGTTTGCATCTTTCCTAAAGCAACCAGGAGAGGGAGGTGTTTAAAAATACAGAAATCTGCAATTATAAAACCAGAATGACAGGTTTGGGTCTGACCAAAGTAGCAAAATAACTTACTTTTGCCCAGTGGCCGATCTTTGAGGGTTTTACCAATTTCCTCTTTTTCTTCTCTCTCTCCTTGTAGTAATTTTTTTTTTTGTATTCCAGTAATTGAGATGGTCTAGTTAATTGTCATCATACTCTTAGAATGATAGAATGAACCTTAAGGTCAGAAGGGACCTTGAAGATCATCTAGTTCCAACCTCCTGCCATGGGCAGGGAACACCTTCCACTAGACCAGGTTGCTCAGAGCCCCATCCTACCCAGCCTTGAACATTTTAGGGACAGGACATGCACAGCTTTGCTGGGCAACCTGTTCCAATGTCTCAGCACCCTGACAGGAAAGAACTTTTTCCTGATATCTAATTTGGTTAAACATTGTGCAGTACATGTCTCTGTTTGCAAACTGGTGCTTTTCTCTTCTAATGTGTTTATATTGTGCATAGTAGCCAAACATGTTGAACAGTAGGTTTCCAGCAGATAAATTGTCTTTATGCAGTCTAACTTGTGTGTTTGCAAGTTAGACTGATCTTTCCTCTGAAAGGAATGTTTAAATATATGAAAAAAAAAATGTTGTTACTTAATAACATTTGGCTGCTTAGTAGGTGAAAATAATGAGAATATTTTTGTAAGCAAGGGAGAGGTTAGAAAAAGAACAGTTAAATGTTTCCCTTGCTGTGGTTGATCATGTTACCAGAAGGGCATGTTGTTCTTTTTAGGTCTGGAGGATGATTTGCTAGAAGCTCATTAAGTAAATTAAAATAAGAGTTGCAGATTCAGGAACATTTCTATATTTAAATGCTTTAATATGTGTTCTCAGATGGCTGGGGTGCAATGAGGTTTGCAGTTCTGACAGTAAAGGATGTGTAACAGAGGATACACTGTCCAGTCTCTTTCTTTTGCATGTTGACAAATTTCCCCAAAGAAAGTAGAAACATCAAGTCTAAGTAAGGGATTTGGTCCCCAACACCATCACAGGGTGTGACTGAAAGGACAGACCATGTCAAGAGTGCAAGTACAAGCAAGCAGGGGGCTCGACAACACAGAGAGTGATAATTAAATGCTAATGAAGGAGGTCGAGGTCAGCAAGGAACAGAAATTGATGTTTAGCAATTGCAGATAGTCAGTATTCATCCAGATTGTTCACTGGTTTGGTGGGGGGAAATGACAACAAGAAATAAGAATAAATGCAAAGCATTCTTTCTTTCCTTTCCTTTTTTCTTCCCCTCTTCCCTCCCCTTCCTCAGATACTCCGGAGCAACGTGTGGTCTGGCCTTTGTATTCGTGTATCCATCACTCATCTACATGATCTCCCTGCACCGTGCTGGGCAGCTGACGTGGCCTGCATTGATCATTCACATCTTTATAATCCTCCTTGGACTGGCTAATCTGATTGCACAATTCCTATTGTGAAAATTCCCCTTCTCCCGTGGCTGTCACAAGTGGTACTGCGAAATTTGGCAACAGCCTTGAGCAACACTGTGAGGCATGAGAACCGTCCTCCATGTGAGGATCTTGGGAAAAGCTGCACCTTTGAAACAAATTCAAAACACATCGTTCAAGTGCTTTATGGGACACATGTCTTGCTTCTCTGAGGACACAATTTTATGAGAAGTGAAATGGTTCAGATTTGAGTGATACAGTTCTCCTGGTTTTGTCGAAGGTACATCAAAAATTAACGGAGCTCAAATATTTTAATTTTTTACAGCACATTTCTCCAAACACAAAGCTTCCAGCCTCAAGCTGTGGAAGTCTTTCCTCCAAATGAGCTGTCCGTACCTTGATTAGCAGACATGCTTTCTCAGTATTGTTCAGTGACTCTTTGAAATGCTCTTTTGTTGCAGTTATTTTCCTGATTTGTTTGGAAAATGAAGAATTGATTGTCTTTCCTCTTTTTTTTTTAGGTTAATTTATAGTCACTTGGGTCAAAATGCACTCTTAATTTTGAATGCGCTATTAAATTGTTTTGGCAATATTTTTCCTCTAGGAAATTCCAACAAAGAGAAACAGTAAACTCATGTTTCAGTGTTTTATTCAGAACCAATATGTGCACAAACTATTTGTGATCCTACAATACAAAAAAGCCAGGAGGATAAAAAAAAATAAGAACAAGACAATTAAAATTAGAATTCCGGGCGTGACCTCAGTTCAACTCTGTTACTGGGCTATTGTGTGCTGCTGTGAGGTTTTCTCGTCAGAAGTTGCATGTGGTTTTTATGGGTGCATGGTGTACACAGTGTTTGTTCATCACGGGCCTGCCCTCGCAGGGTCTCCCTCTGGTGGTCTCTCACTTCCCCACGGTGTTACTCTAGACATTCTCAGTGTGAGCAGAGAGACAAAGCCAGCAGTCTTCAAAATCGTGGATGAAGTCAAAGAATTTAAGTTTTTAATCGTTTTTAACAGAAGCTTGAAGAATCTGGGAGGATTTTGTTATGAGGTTGTTTTTTTAAAAAACTTCTTGTTTACAAATTAAGAGGGTGTACATGCATAAGCACATAAACACCTTCCTTCATCTACCTGCTGTAACTATGTGTCTTAACCCAGAACATACAGCAATTAAGTTGCCAGACACTAGTGGAATGCCATTTTTGTGGTTGGAGAGAGAGTAGAAGCTCGTCTTTGTGCAGAATTTCAGTGCATTAAAATAATCAACAAATGTAGAATAATTGAAAGAGAACTCTGAGCAATACTAAATTCTAAAGTAAGTAAAAGAGGGAAAAAACGTTGGAGTGGTGCAATGTTTTTGAAGTAGGAGTTGGGAAAGATAATTACATTGCAGGGTAAGAGTTCATATTTTCATCAGAAAGACAGTGAAAAACATGACCTGGGTTATTACCATGCTTTTTTTGGGAAATTATGTGAATTTTTTTAGTAATTATGTAAATCCATTTGTTTTTCTTAGGCTCCTCACTCTGTAAAGGACACTCACTTTCCTAAATATCCTTTGATTTGTATGAAATACAAAATTACATGGATTTGGAATATTGTCTGCAGAATACAATGATTATTTCTGATTGTTCTTTTTTTGTGAAACTTTCTGAGCCTTTAAAGCAGAATTGGAGAATACATCCATCATCTCTTCTGTATTAGAGAGAACTATCTGCCCCATCCTGGTCATTTTCTCCTGTGCAGACTTTTACAAGGGAACTACTTGAAAACCAAAAGGAAAAGACAAAAGATACAGATTTCCTAGCATTGTTGGCTTGTTCACATTAAGCTCTTGTGCTTATTTATTACAGGTTCAGTGTTTAGTTTAGTTACAAACCCAGATGAACGCAGATAATTAAATTTGATTATATCCTTCCGTGTTCCATTTGTATATGATTCTATTATTTATATCCTTGTCTTTGATAGTAAAATACCTACTGATTTTAGCACAATTTAATTCTGTTAGGATCTAGTAGTAACAGGAATTCCTAAGAGACAGAATTCTTGGTGAAGTGTCCTAATTGCATCTTGTATCTGTCTCTTTTTTCAGTTGTGTAATGTACAATAACTGAGTTAAAATTTAGGCAGAAATTACTCAGAGCATTTATAAAAGATAGTTTTAGCTCTGTGTTACAGAGATAGATTCTTGCTGCACTGTTTATTTTTACAAGCCTTTGGAAACTTTGATTTGAATTACAAACTGGTAAGCATCAGAGTGATAGCAAATATTTCATTACACTGTCATTTCCTGAAGCACACTTTCTTATAAGAAAGTATTTTTTAATTTTATTATGTGCAGTTGAGATTTTCACATGCATAAAAAGCAAGTCAGGAGTATGTAAGTAGATTGGCATTTTAAGGGCTTCTCTTCTTTGTCAGCATCCCAAATGTCCTAAAAGACCAGAGGTAGATTGCAGTGTCTTTTTTTGTGCAAGTACAAAATATAGTTCTCTACAAACACAATGCTTCATCTGCAGTGATAGCCAGCTAATTTCAGGTCCTTAGGTTCTGTGTTCCAGGATATCATTATGTGGTTTAGCAAAACAAAGAAAGTAATATATTGATCCAGTGGTGTATTGTGAAATGTCATTTATTACCTTCCCACAGAAGAAAAATAATTTCTGCTGGAAATACTGAATTCTGTCTTTTAACTTGAACTTTGCTGAAGTAAGCTGTGAGGTGAAACCCTTTTGGCTCTGGGCATTGACTAAGAATGTAAGGTTTTCTTCCTAACAGTGCCAGGCTCCCCGTTTGGCACCATCCCTAATTCATTGCACTCTGACAATCCAGCCCTCCATATTATCTGATAACTCAGTGATGCAAACTGAAATTTTTGTTGCATGAGGTTTGAGCAGCTGCAGTCAATCCTCTGTGCAGATACCATCATGCTAAAATCCAGATCTCAAGATACATAAGGCGTTAACCCAGCATGACCTTCAGACATTGCCAAGGCATAAGTAGCCTGGGGAATTCCCAGGAAGCTCCAAGAGCAGTTGTGGACATGCCTGTGTGGTGAATTTGTGGACACGTCTGTAGGTTATTACACACTTTGAGCACTGATGCCAAGGGATTAGTTTTTCAATTGGACCATTGTGATGAGCAGAATTAGTTGTATTTTCTAAAGACAAGGACAGATGGTATGGCTTATAAGTCTGTCTTCTCTCATGACACAAGAAAGAACTGCCTTCCCTATATGCTTGTACTAACCTCATTGCCTTCTCTTTAATGGCCTAGCATCATTTTGTAAAGTTATTGTAGCCCAGATTCTTCTTTTCAACTTCTGGTGGTCTCCAGAATTTCTCCTATGCTTACTGGCTCCCAGTTTTCCTTTGTTCTTCCAGTCTCTCACAGCTGCATCTGTTCCTACAAATAATTTTTTCCTATTCTGTCTGGATTGGCAATGTAATGCTAATGTATTAAATAGTGTAGCTCAAATGGCCTGTGCAGCAAATACGAGCATTTGGGATTCAAACTTTGCACCATGTAAACAGAGGGTCTCAGGGAACATATTTTATGTAACATTGCCTGTTGTCTTAGAGGTTCAGCCTTTCCAAGGCTTTGTGCAAAAAATATGTGAAGATAATGGTATTTGGTTGCAACACTGAACTCTTTCATGTTGGTAGCTTTCCTGCCCAACCTCCAGGCTGCTCCCTTCTCCACCAGGCTTCTGCACAAGGGTTGTCTTCTGTGTACATGCTCATGGAACTTTTTATTCCGTGGGGAGTCAGCTTGAGAGTCCACAGGTTGGCAGAGCAGTTGGTTCCCCATTATTGGTCTAACCTGGCATATCCCAACTTTGAGTGCTCAACTCCAGGCAGGTGTTAATGAACGTGCAAGGACATGTAGGCAGCCCTCAGGCTGATGAAACTCTTTTGTTGAGTTTACTAAGCAAAGTTTATATCCATCCTTCCATGGATGTCCAGAAAGCTCAGCAGCAGTTACAGTTACTCAGTTAACCGAGTTACATCACAGCTGGAGCTGTGATGGGAAGGAGGAGAGACTTCCTGGAACACTGAGACAGTCAAAGCTAGGATATACAGTCTGCACCACGGGAAGTCCTAGAGACTCCTGTGTAGAGCAGCCAGACTGATGCTGCAATCTCCAGGTTCTGCAGTGAAATGGTCATGAGGGAAGTGAGAGATGGTAGCCTCTGGAAAGTGTGTTTTTGCCTTACAGGATGTTGTGCTTCAGAGGACAGCTGCACTAAACATCTGTCACCTTTATAACAGATATGAAGATACCTACCTGAGGAAAAATTAATAATGGGAAAAGGATTAGTGCTTGCAATAGCTGGTACTGCTGCCAGAAAAACAGTGTCTCTCTTTTCTTCAGCTGGAAGCAAAAATTAATTCCTGTAGGCAGGACACAAAATCTGGGAGCTGACTTCAGTAAAAAATACACTGTTTTAGTAGAGTTTTCAATAACTGCTTAATAGGAAGTAAAATACTAATGATAGACAAAGCACTGATGTGTTTGGTTTAGCTCATTGTACTGTGCTTAATGGGGGAGTACAGTGAAAGCTTTTTCTTCTGAGTTGGTATTCTACAAGACTGGAACCATGATCAGTGTACTCAATTCCTTTGCACTTGAGGACATCATTAAACTCTTGGAAAGGAGCAGGATTCAACATGCCAGATCACTGCTGCCTCTGCCTCCTGTAATTTCATATGGTGGAACCAGTGCCATATAACTGTTGCTCTGTGGTTTGTATTTCACCAGATGATCCAAGAGGGGCAGGAAGGGTCTCTTCCTTTTTTTTTTTCTAATTTACCTTATTATAGTTTTCTTACATACCTTCTTTTTGTAATCCTGAAATAGATTAAACAATCCAGATGAAAAATTGAGGTTTTTTTGGGTCACATCTCAGTATATTTGTACTGCAGCTTGGCTAAAGCTCATTGAATTATTTCCAATAGCCCAAAAACTGTTTTAAAACTGCTGTCCATGTGTTTCTTTTCATCATTGTTTGAATGGCCTTTTTTTTTCAATTCTGTGAAGCTGGTTAACTTCTGACATTTCATTAAACTGTTAGAGGAAGTTGAGATTAGTCAGGTCATTTCAAATCAACACAGCAAAGTCATTCAGCTGCAATAGGAGGGGAGGAGAAATTTTTGCGTTTGAGTACCAGGCTCCCGTTATTAAATTAGATACCAAATGACACACCAAAGAGAAACATTGTTCCCATTGCCCGTCTAGCTTCTTACAGCAAAAGAAGGTTGATTTACAAAATTACCACAGGGTATCCAAATTATAAGCCCATCATGGGGAAGAGAGGAAGGCTGTTTGCTGGTTTTTTATTCATCTCCTCAGTGAATACTTTTTTTTTTTTTTTTTT
>VWYO01011025.1:153221-165225 GCA_013400275.1 Rhadina sibilatrix
AAAAAAAAAAAAAAAAAGGGAGGGGGGGGAGGATGGAGGATGGGGGTGGGGGGAAGCATTTGAAGAAAATTTGGGTGATGACAATTGCTTTTATCTCATTTTCCATTGACTGAACTGTATCTTTACTGTCATCTCTGCTGCTCCTCTGGTGATAAAAAGTTTCCAGCCTTCAGGCAATATGAATACGTAAAGCATTCCACCAGATTCAAATACCATCTTGCCTCAATGCAAATCTACAAAGGTGGGTTTTGAGCTTACAGTAGGCAACACCTAACCTTTAAAGAATTCAGTCTTTTTCAGGAGACAGGTATTCATTCTGGGAAAAATTCAAAATTCAAACTGACTCCTTCAAGCCAGACTATCAATTCAAATAAATTGCGTTTAGGATAGAATTTTTTTATTTCCAGATTTCCATATGAAACAGTGGCATTTTCAGAGGGCAAAAGTTTTACTAGAAAGGCACAAAGAACCTCATGATGCCATTTGTTCAAGGGGTCCACCAGTACATTAAAATGAAAGAAAAACAAAACACAGCTTTGCTATTCTTCCTTTATATTTTTTGATGGCACCTAAAGATTAGAGAAGATCCCTGTTACAGCATTCAGGGTTCTTGTACAGATAGGACCATGATCATTTCAGTCCAGGCTCAATGCTGTTAACTGTTTGTTATTATTACCCTTTCCTCTAGTTCATTTACAAACTGCAGTAAATGCCTGTATAGGTCAAGATTTCCCAAAGGCTGAAAGGCTTCTCTTCAGCAGTAAGACTCAGAATAGAAAAAAGAGAACAGAGAGAAATCACCATGGAGGAGAATTACTCCAGGGTTTGTGGAGCAGACAAGTTGTATTGTTCCCTGGCATCACTGAATCCCTTCATATGAACACAGTTAAGGCCAGCACTTCTTATTCTCTCCACTTAGACTTTCCTTCTCACCTCTCCACATGGCTTCCTGTGCTTTGTAAGAGCTTCTGAAACACACAGTGCAAGGAGGGCCCATGGGAAAGGACATGTGTGGCATTAAGACATAATACCATTGCATTAGGTACTGAAACAAAGAGAAAACATATTAAGTAATGCTCCCTTCCAATTTCCCATTCTCTTTCCCTAACTTATGTCCATCTTCCCAGAGACATATGTTAATCCAGCTGAAAACTGTTGTAATCAGATGGAAGGGCACAGAACTGTAAAAGGTAGGTGTCCATCTTCGTACATGGTCACTATGTCAGAGATTAATTATGCTCTGCTGTCTGTAAAAGGATCCTGAGGACTACAAGGAGTCAGGACATTTGTTTCACATCTGTTTGCAAGGACAGAAGCACCGGCTGTGCAGTGGTTGCCTAACTCTGAATCAGGGCAGTGGTTCTGTACTGACTCAGAGGGAAGTGTGCCAGCAGCACCGCTGAACGTGCATTACATGTAATACAGCAGGAAATTTGGACAGCAGCTTGTTATAACTCTGTTTTGGAAGTGCATGAGTCACTGTGTTTCTGGAATCTGAACCTTTCTCAGCATGTTTTTGTGCTAGATATCCTGTCATGTCATTTGAGAAAGCCTGAAGGGCTGAAGCTGACTTAATTTATCCAGGGTCTTCATATTGGAATACTCTAATCCATTTCTGTCACCTTTCTTCCTGTTTCCAAAAAAAAAAAAAAAGGAATACAATCCAGAATTCTCTTCCCCTGTGCAATATTATTTAAAACACTTTTGTAATTTGCACTAATTTCCTTCTCAATTAGAGCTACCCACTGAGCCTTTCATCTCTGCTCTTGCACTGACTGACCTCTGATACTTTCAGGTGAAGCTCCCCCACTCCTCACTCCACACCATTGTATGTACAGTACTTCTTCACTGTTCTGTTTCAAAATTTTTCTTGGAAGACTAGACACAAATGCTGATAAAATCACATATGAGCTCTGCATGCACTAAGCATGCCAGGAGATGCCTCTGCATTTCCTTTGCTTCCTCTCTCTTCTCTCACTGACAGTTGTTTCTGTCTCCAGAGCTGCACATCTGTCTCTGGAGCCTTAGGATTCAGGCAGAACTCTGAACTGCACTGATGGCAGAAGGTTCCTCTCTCTAACCAGTGCCATAATCTTGGCAACACCTCGGGGGGTTTTTTTACATTAAAATCTAGCACCAAAGTGAATTATCCTTCTCCTATCAACCTCTTAAAAGATGTTTATTTAATCTGATAAATACACATGCACATGTGCACACAGTCTTTCTCTCCTTCTCCACCTACTTTCCCTACCTTCCCCCCAGCCCCCATTTAAAAACAGCATATTCCAAATAATAAAAGTGCAAGAAAAATCGTTGTGGTTGTCCTCAAAGCAGACTGCAGACAAATAGGAAGGTTCCCATCTTGCAAACAATTACACGTGTTGTATTGGATTGAGCATTTGAGCAAACAAGTGTCAGCAAAGATGAGTAACACTTAGGAAAGCTCTCAGATGAAGACTAACAGGTCTGTGATGGTGCCAGTGCTGAGTCTTATTCACAAAGTCTTTAATGCCTAACAGGTCTTTTAGATATCAGTACTTTGGTGTATTCACAATGTCTGGGACCCAGCCCTCCAGTGTCTGCAGTCATCCCTGGGGTCATGAGAGTGCTCAGAGCCTACCTCACAGGTGAGAACAAGAAAAATGCAAAAAACTGGGTTTCTCCAGTCTTTGTGTCTTACTGATGTGGTTGAGCAGGAATAGAGCTGTCCCTTGCTTAACTGTCCCTTGAATCACAGCCAGGAAGCAGATAGATCCTGCCCACATCCAGCGGTAAAAGGACTCAAATGGGAAAATGGGAGACGGAGGTTTGGGAAACTGAGTTCTCCTTTTTCCATAACACATATGGAGCAGACTTACATGAAAGATACAATCTATCAGAGGACTTCCTAATCACAGCCTTACAATTCTGTCAGTTGTCTTCACATGTGACAAATCCAAAGACCATATGGAAGTGATGCCTGATTTCTAAACAGGACTGGTTTGTTTGTTGTTGTTTTCTTAAATTTTATAAAACTAGTTAATACTTTTCAAACAAAGACAGTACAAGTGACTTGATGGAACACAAGCTATGCTATGAACATACTTGGCAGATATAATCTTAAAATTGCATTGCATGTCACTTTCTAACTGTGTTACATGTTTTATACACCTGCCTTTATATGCTCTAACCAGGCACCTTCCCACTTCTTCCTACAGCTTTCCTCTTACATTTTATTAAGCCAAGAAACAATGTAAAACACCACACAGAATTTATATCGATTCGAGGTTGAAAATTTTTTTAAGAGTACAGGTAACTGAGTAATGAAAATCATGCTCAGTCCTGAGTACTTCTGCCAGCCTGCTGTGGCTGCTCCAGTACAAGTTAATTTATCACAAGTTTCATGGACTCTTCAGCAAAACAAAGTTCAAGTTCACAGTAGACGACTGCAGCACATACCCTCTGCCTGCTGCTGAGTCTGGGATGGGATACTCTCCATTTGCCTATTTTTGTCAAATTCAAGGTCTTTTTATGTGTCTTATTTGTTTTAGTCATACAAAATATGTGTAGTGTGTGTGTAACCTGATTATAATCTGTGACTCTAATAATTTTAATAACAATAATAACAACATTAATATTGTTAGAGAACTGAACAAGCTGAACCTGTGTTCTGAATCTATACCCATGACAGTAGTATCTGTGATATTTCTATGACATTTATCTTCCCAGTACCTTCCTGCAGTGTAGGACCACTGTTATGTTTTCCCCCAACTGAAAAAAGGGAAAGACACATGGTGTAGGTTAGCTTACGGCTTGCATTCCCATTCAAGCCCAAGATCCTGAAAGCCCAGACCACCTCCTTGTTGACTCACACTCTGATGCAATCCTGCAATCCTGTGTGTGCACCAGGATGGGAAACTCAACAATACTGCAATACTTTTGGTGCCTGAAGATGAACAAGATATCACCACCACTTAATCCTGTGGCATTGCACATTCCAAGTCCTTCCTCCTCTGACATGGCTAAAAAAATCATGGACCTAGCTGGAAGAATGTAAGCAATTCAACCAGGGCTCTGTAGAAATCTAGAGACTGCCTTTACTTTAAAAAAACCCGCACTGTTATTCCTCACTTCTTACTAATGCAGTACACAGTGATCAGCATTTTATCAGCCACTTGTCTTGTACAGGGAGGGTAATAATTTGGGGGCATCACCACAAAAGTTTTCTTGTTTTTTTCACAATATCTATACATATGAACTTGTTCTGTATGTCTGTGTTCCCTTCAGAAAGCTTTTGAAGGCTGGAAAGTTAAAATAACATAGATTGGTTTTAGTGCAGTACACCACATATTGTTTCTATCATGCAAGAATTGCTTAACCATGGTACACTTCAGCAGCACAATTTATTACAAACCTTGGAAATCATTTCAGGAGCCCAAGGACCTCACGGACCTTAGACCAAGTTTCAGCAAACTGCTTAGATATGTGATCACTAGGCAGATGTCTGGAAACGTGTTCTTGCACATTTATCTGCTAATGCAAATGTCCCAACACAGGCATTAACACTCAGAAGCATTATGTGGATTTTAAACAATTCCTGGAAGAGTTGGGTCCCATAAAAGTTATTCTGACAGATATAATCCTTCTCCTCACCTTTGCCAAGTGCTTGCTCTGACTACAGGAGCCAGAGCACATTGAGTGAGACTCCTGCCTGCTTCCACTGCTTCTGGTGCTCCAGACACTACAACATCCCTGCCCAGGGCTGACTTCACTCTCATGTTGTTATTATTCTGGTTGGGAAAGAAGCAGCAATGTGGAAGGGAACGATAATACAGGAGATAAGAGGATATTTTTATGCTTTCATCTGTGCAGATGACTCATTTGAGACAGGTTTATTCCTCTTCTCACTTGGGGTTAATGCCTCAAGGAGAACAGCAATAAAATTAAGGCTCTTTTTGCTGCTGTGGGAAATAATTCTCTCTCTCACCCTATTCTGTGAGGTCTTTCAGGCAGTGGCTGTGAGTATCCACAGAACATAACACAATTGGCTCCAATGTTACTGGGGCCTCACAGTATTAGTGTAATAAAAGTAAATACCAAGTGGTCAGGGCTTAATTATAATCTGGACATTCTGTGCCCTGGCAGTAGATTAGAGGAGACATTGACTTGTGCTTTAGGGTACTGAATCTGCTATTGGCATGAGGGTGAATCCATCGAAAGAGACAGGACAACAAAGTGAAATCCCATGTTTCCTGCTCAGGGTGTAGAATGCAAACTAAGAGGAAGTGTAAGATTTCAGAAACTGAACACTCTGTATGTTGGAGCAGCTCCAGCTGTGGCTTTTTGTGTTCAACTCTGATGACTATTTCAAGGAATCAAATGCTATTTTATAGAAGATGGAGAAGCAAAAGCTTCCATTAGATAATGATTGTATAAGGGCCCAAATTCTCACATAATGCTTTGAGGAAGAATTCTAAATAATTAATGTTGCAATTATCTGTTGATCTATTCTCCTCCGCTTTCAATTGTGTTTTGAGTAGGAACTGGCCCTGATCATGCAATATGAGAAATAATTCAGATGTACAAGAAATAAACATGTTCTGCATTCTGTACTGAAGCAGGTTTCCTTTTTACTGGATTATTCCAGTTTTGGGGTTCTGGTGACAATTTGTCCACACTTATTTCACTTTCAAATTCCCCTCATAATTTATTTTTCTAGTTGCCATCACTTACGTGGCTAGGCTATTGTAACTACATTGTATCAGTAAGGAAGATACGCCCAAGGTTTAATTTCATCCAATATAGTTACAATTTCTTGAAAAAACAACTGAAAATGCTATAAACTTGTGAAAAAATTTCTTCAGATCTAGATACTAGAAAAGAAAATAATAAGTGGAGATGAAACAAAAGCAGCACTGATAACTGTTACAGCATAGCACTGTGACTAATAATGTTGCAAAAGGTCTGCTACAGACAAATTTCTGTAGTCATTCTGGGTATTTTGTCTTGGCCTTAGCTCAGAGTGAGCTGTGGATGAATATGACTTAGGAGTACTGTAATGGCTCAATCCACTGTGTATGGTAAGGGATCACTGCTGACCTGAAGACTTTCTAACCTAAATGAAATATGTGGCACTGAAGAGCAGCAGTCAGGTTGGTTCATCCTCCTAGCAGGAGCACAAGCATTGGGCCAGGAGAAACCACTAGATCTACTTCTTTTGGGGTTTCTCTGCTTGTGTGTGCTCCCATGCTGTACTTCTAGTGGTACTTCTACTGGTGATCCAGGCCATCCTCAAGTGCTACAGAACCAGGAGCTGCTGGCAATGGTTTCCATGCAGTTTGCTGCCTGTTTAAAGCACAGGGTGTCAGGTCAGGGGTGGGAGTGCTGCTGCCAAGCAGGGAGAAGCAGCAGGAGCAGACACCTTGTCTGCTGCAGTCTGAATGCACAGCTTTGAGGAGCCAGTGAAGCACACCTAGACAAAGTTGGAGGACACACATATTCCTCCAAGCTTATCTTCTCTCTGCTGAAATGGGTACATGGGTATCCAAATATGCACAGAAACAGGTGCAGGAGGTTGAGTTACCATTTTGGGTGTGTGATGGGCCAAAAATGGGTGCCTTTAATACATCATTGGCAAATTCTTCCTGTGCAGCTGGTTAGCCTGTTAAAGTTCATCTCTTGGGATGTATGGCTGCTGACAGCTACCTCTGTTTTGCTAAATGTTTTGACAGGAAAGCATGAGCAAGAAGGGATGAAAAGGGAAATCACAAGCCAGAGGACACAAATTCTGCAGCCTCTAGATCACTCCAATTTGCAATAATCATAACACTTTTTTAATAAAAGTTTCACTCAGATATGAGCATTTTGTGAGTGCCCTTGAGACATTCCTCCTTTCAGAGTCTCCTACTGCTTCAGATCAATATTTGTAATTGAAACAAATAACGAAATCCAACGAAGAGCAAACAAGGAAAGTTTTTTAGCCCTAAGGGCAACTGGTAGAGCATAGCTGATGGCCACACAGCTGCTTCTTCTTCTTCTTCTTATCCTTATCAAAATAGCATGTCTGCATGCAAAATTGCCATGGGGAATGCTCCCCAACCTGTGATAGTTAGCTCTGAACAACACCATTTTCAAGCTAACATAAGAACAGTACCATCATGTGCCAGTACCTGTTTTAGTGTGTGTTGGCCCCACTTAATTAACTTGTGTAGACATAGCCTGAAGTGATTTTTCTAGAATATGCTATATGATCCTCTGAGGCTGTATGATACATACCATAAAATATAAACAAAATTATATACTTGAGGTTTAATGTATTTCTGCTCATTACATGGGCATGAATATTAAATATGTTATTATGTGGTCTGGTGAGGTCTGCTTGATTCTTTATTTCTGTGGCTAATATTTAGAAATAACCAGTATTTTCTACTAAAACAGATCCCTCGTGGGAACGGTCTACAACTTTGTCCTAAAACTAGGGGAGCAGAACCTTCACATATCTGAACTTGCCTGTAGGTAACAACCTCAAGTCAGCCTGACTGCAGGACCCTCAGGGGAATAGTTCAAGAGAGATGTGGAGAGGAAGTACCCAAACAAGTGTCATCTGTATTTTAAGGAAAAAGAACTAAAAGAGAGAAGACAGGAAACTCTTCATACTTTATTAGACATGTAAGTGTTCTTTATTGCTCACTGCTCCCTTATTAAAAACGAAACAAACACAAGACATAGGAGCAAAAGAAAGAAAACATTTAAATGCCCTGACCAAACAAAAGAAGAGGTATCAGGCTAAGATATTTTGGTGGAATCTAAAGCTGTTTCCTGAAACATTCTGTGCAAGGGGTTTCAGCTGATTTAAGAGGTTCAGGTCTCTACTATCCTATAGCAGAGTATGTAATTTTGTTAGAGGCAAATCTTGTGTCCTGAAAGCTAAATTCAGGGGGGTTATCTTGCAGACTTTTCTCCTTGTCCTTCTTATTCCATGAGTGGAGTTGTGGCAGATAAATTCAAAATAGCCACACGAAAGCGTTGCAGAGTCTGAAACTGGTGGAATATTATAAATATGTCTGAACTTTTAAATCTCTGCTATTACTAATGTATTTTGCAGTGTTACACTGTGCACACAGACTGGCTTTGAACATATGAAGACCTGACTCAGTTCAAGTCCATCCAGCCAAAAACTGCGCAGCAGCGCCCAGGAGCAGATGTTTTGGGGGAGTTTAAGAAACAGGTGCTATGGAATGACTGTTTCCCAGCAGTTCTTTCTAAATGTGGGAAATCTGAAGTAGGAGTGTTTCTGAAACTGCCAGGATCCACTGTTTAACTGTCGACCTATCCTCTGTGAATTCACCTAGTGCCTTATGCTCCTTTGTAATTTTGTGCCCCACAGCATCCCAAGGCAAAACATTACACAATATTCTGATGTAAAAAAGTCCTGTGGTCTGACATCTTGTAGAAGTTTTCCATAGTTCTTAGCTGATACAAAGTACTGAATGCTTGTTACCCATTTAACCTTCTCGACTATATTTAATGATTTTCTAGATCTGTACTTTATAAAGGCTTTTCCTCTCCCATTATTACCTTTAAAAGTTGAAATACCATGTTTCGGTTTTGCTACATTGAAATTGTTGTATACAAGTTCTAAAAATGCTTTCTTTCCTGCTTTATTTCGTGCTTTCTCTGCTTCTACTTACCCATTTTGATGTGGGATTTCTGGCATCCAGGAATGTGTCATAATGAGATTTGTCAGATGGCTCTCTTTCCTCATAGCATTCTGAGTGCTATGGTTGGAGTGGTGTTCTCCCTCTGAGCACCCAGAGGATGGCTTCCCAGAACTATCCACAGTGACCCTCTCATCCCTTTCCTGAGTGGTAATGGCTCGTTCAGAACTATTTACTCCCACCCCAGAACAAGCTACAAAGAAACAAGCCTGGGAAACTCCCGTCATTTACTAAGGCTGCTGATCCATATGAATGTTAATTGCAGTTAATAATTCCTGTTGGGTCGGTACTAATTAATTATCACACAAGTACCACGAGAGACTGACGATAAACTTCCCGAGAGTTTAATCCTTGTACACACAAAACTTCTAAGAGGAAGGGTTGAAACACTGAAGATCACAGTTTGTAGAAAAACAGAAGAAAACAAAGACATTAATAGGGCTTTAACTCGGTCTTGGTGTTTGCTGCTGCTCACTGCCCTCCAATAAACAACTAAAAAGATACCATTTTGAAAACAAGCAAACAAACCAACCAAATAACCATACTAAACAAGAGAATAGGTGAGAGGGGAAGCTACTTTGAAGAGTCTAAATTCTAAAGAGTAATATTAAGACTAACTCAACATGTAAATCTCATTAAGGGATATGAAACTATATAAATTACAAGCTTTGTCTGCTGACTTCATTTTTACTTGTGTCCAGAAATGTTCTTTAGCATTTTGTTAAGCATATGAGTGGGTTTGACTTGATCTCACCAGGTCACTACAGCAGCTAAGAGCAGTGGCAATGGGGTTTGCTGTGAGAGACCAAGCAAAGCCTAGGCAGTGAAAATGCCATGAAGCTCAGTGACACTAAAAGCTCTCACAGTATCAGGAGAAACTGAAATTTAGAGACTCTGGTATTTGTGTTGTATAGTTAAAAACCCCAAACCTCCAATTAATGCTGAACACGATTTCTATTTGTGTTTCTAATCAACCAACATCCATCCGCTCTGGAATATACTGCTCCAGATGCTCTTGAATCAAGTAGCATCAGTTTAAGCTCTCAGCCACTCTGGGCTTTGTTGCTACTGCAGACACTCTTTTATTTGTTAAAGGTACTAAAATATGCAGGCTTTGGTTTTTTACTCTTTCTTCAGTTTATACCAAAACATCCTTTCTGTATGGAATAATAACATATCTGAAGATGCCAGTACTTACCTAACACAGCCCTCATGTAAGTGTAGGGTTTTGTTAACCTGAGTAGTACTTCAAACTGAAAGTGCCTGGGTTAATACCTGCCTGCCTAAGAAGGCCCAGAAAAGCCTTCTGAGAGCCTAGAACTGTGCACTGCTACCCAAACCCCCAAACGATGCTCAGCTGGGGTTTTCCAAGACCTAGCAAGCCAAGCAGTGGGAATAAGGTTGCAACAGCAAGGCTCACATCCCGTGTGCAATGGAAAATTCAGAGAGGAACCAGTGACTGCTTTCTTTCCTGAATTCTAGTAGGTTGCAGAGACACCTCCTCCCTCAGGCAAGCTACATCTCAAGGGTGAAGCAAAGATGTAGAAACTGCAAGGTAATAAAGCATGATTAATTTCTGCCAGTGAATGCTGTGCTGAGACCCAATTTCCAGGTGTTTTTAAGCGTAATAGTTATCTTGCTCACATTCTTCTGGGAAGAGATCCATTTCAGTTAGTGCAATCTCTCAGGTCTCTAATTTACTGCATATGGGTGTGGATCAAGGGGGCTGTTTGCAGCTTAGCCTGAACAAGATTAGCCTGATGCTTTTGGGTTGAAGAAAGCAATTATGGCAATTGTGTGTGAAATGTTTGCATTGCTTGTCCTCTGGCTTTTCTAACCATCTTGCAATTTTGGGGATGTTATCTACTCCTGATTTAAGAACAATTCGTGAACAATTCCCCGCTTTGTGAGGAGCAGAGCAGATTGCAGACTTTTCTTTCAGCAGCAGTACTTACAAAGATAAACCCAGTTCTCCTCATTGCCAGGTTGTGTGCTGCAATTTGTTTCATTACTTCATGCATTTTAAGACAAGAGGAATTTTTACCTTTATGAAACCATCCTAGCACAGTTGCACAGGAAAATGTACTCTTTAATTTACATTGCACTTAAAGAAATCAACGGTAGTTTTAATCTCTAAGACTGTCCATTTTGACATGTAGCTGGGATGATGCTTAGGCATTGCAATAAAATCAAGATCTCCTGTATACCCTACTATGTAGAGCTTCCTTATATATTTTATGTGGAACTACTTTATGTGCCTTTTTAGGCAGCACAGTTGAAGATACAACATATCCAGTGAGGCACTTCCACCTCAGGAACTTGTCTCTCTTGTTGACCCCTCAAACCTGTAATTCAGCTGTTAGGATGTTGTACAAAGTCAAGCTGTTTACAGAATTAGGGAGTCGAATACATAAGAAATGGCTGAAAATCTTATGTCTGGTCCTCTGTGGGAAACGCCACTCATCCCACCTGCAATTGCCTTGAACAAAACAGAGATGTGCTCTGTAGCAGGAGCTACACGTTTGTGCCCAACAGTCCTAACACTGGTGAATAAAATTGTCTGGCTTGTCATTCATTAACGGTGGTAAAACAAAACTGTGGTTATGCAGAAAACATTTTCTTTGTGTTACTAAGTGTATTCTTTCCAAATAAAAGGTTTTAACAAGATTGCTTTGGGTTGGGTTGGGCTGAAACTCTGTTTCCAGCTGTTCTGTAATTTTTTTGCAATTTTCCAGAACTCTTCCAACCCCTCTACTCAGTCCTGGTGAGGCCACATCTGGAGTAGGTGGTCCAGTTCTAGGCGGCTCAGCACGACAGAGACATGGAGCTCCTGGAACAGGTCCAGCAGAGGGCAACAAAGGTGATCAGAGACCTGGAGCATCTCTCTCACGTGGAAAGACTGAGAGCTGAGCCTGTTCAGCCTTGAGAAGAGAGAGACAACCGAGAGGGGAAGTCGCCAACGTCTATAAATATCTAAAAAGGGTGGGTGCCAAGAGGAAGGAGCCAGGTTGTCCTTGCTGCCTGAGCAGGGGGGCTGGGCCAGACGACCCACTGTGGCCCCTTCCAGCCTGGAGGATCTCTGTGATTCCTGAGGCGTAAAGAGCTTTTTCCTAGCGTCATAATAATTATAATAAGAATCACAAGAATATCCCCCGGTGCTCTCCGCGGAGGACAGACCCTCTCCCTCCCAGACGGCAGCCACGGCCCGTGTGCCCTTGGGGCCGGGCGGGGCGGGCAGGTGAGGGCAGGTGGCGCCTCAGCCTCCCGCGGGGCGCCGCGGGGCCGCGCTCGGTGCCGGGGCGTTGCGC
>VWYO01011025.1:165498-181061 GCA_013400275.1 Rhadina sibilatrix
GGCTGCCCTTCGTGGCGCTGGACGTGCTCTGCGTGCTGCTGGGTAGGTCGGGGGGCCGCGGAGGAGCCGGGGGAGCCGCCCCCGGGGCGCCGCGCTCCCCCCGCACGGCACCGCGCTGATCGCATGCTCGCCTCCCCTTCCGCGCCGCGCCGCGCCGGCACCACCCGGAGCGGGGCTCCCGCCGGGCCACGGCCCCCGCCGTGCCTGCCGCTCCCCCGCCTCCCGCCCCGCTCCCGCACCGGGGGTTCTGTTCGCTGCCGCGGGCCGGGAGGGGAAGGGAAGGGAAAGCCCCGGGGGGAGGGAGCTGCTGCAGCTTATCCACTGACATCTGGAACTCCCTCTTCTCTCTGATGTCCTCGCTCTTCCTTCCCTAACCTCCTCTGTGGGATGGATGAAAACCGGTTGTGGCAAAAGCCAGTGCTGGAGAGGTAGATGGCTGGTAGATAACCTGCAGCCTGGGGTAGGTTTGTTATCCCGAGCGGGTCAGGAAGCTGTCCTGGAAGGGGCCGTCATCACGGAAACACGCCTCATCCATCCAGAGTCCTGCAGAGCCGGCAGCAGGGCAGGGTTTCGCTGTAAGGCTCAGCTGAGTGCGGTCTCGGTGGCACCGAACCGCCGCGGCGGCTGTAGCTGGAGGGGAAATGGGGCATTCCCACGGGCGCGGTGTCGTGCCCGTGTGCAGCAGGGAGAGACAGACCAGTGTTGGGGCCGGAGCGGTGCCCCGGTGATGGCTAGGGGATGAACCGACACAGCCTCAGCACACTGCCACAGCGCTGCAATGCTTGTCCTGGCCAGCCCGAGTATTAGCGCAGTGTTACTTTCTTCTATTTCAGTCTCCATTGAAACGACTTTATGCCCTGCCAATTTGCATTAACTCTCTCCTTTTATGTAATGAGACAGTCTAAAGAGCAATGATGCCAGTTATCCATCAGAGAAGGGGCAGTTTCACTTCGTAAAGAAGTGGCACCTCTTGGTATTGGGAGCCTGGGAAGTGTCTTTACTCTCTGGAGGTGTATTTCTTGGTCAGTCATAGGACGTGCTAATTTTGTATGTTTGCTTCTTAAGCAAATAATGTCAGTATTTAAGTAATCTAAGCACTTTCTTGTCATGCTCAGTGGATAGCATTCAGGCCTAGCTCATGAATTCCTGCTTGGCTGAATTTTTTGGTTGATGTCTGTAGTATCAGTACAAACATAATGAGCAACGTTTTTCTCTTGCTGGATGCTTCAAGGAGCAATGCTACCTTGTAGCTAAATGTCATTAAAAAGCAGAATTACAATGAATGATGCATTTGCTCTGAGGTAATGTTACAGAATAGAGAGTTTTTGCAAAATGATAGTGGATCCATGTAATCCACTGGGAGCATTCTTTATTTAGATCAGGAGTTTTCTCAAACTGTGCTGTTGTGAGGCTTAAACTTTCATGATGTCTTTATGATGAGTGAAGCAGTTTTGTCTGTCTGGATAATTATCATTACAAAATTTTGCACTATGCATATGGTTTGGTCTGTATGAGGCATATGGGCACACTGTGAGTACTCAAAGAAAGCAAAATATATTGAAAGTAAGAGTGCAGAAGCATATAGCTTGAGGGTCATCCACTTGAAAGGATGAGGGTTTCTCCGTACTGCTGTCCCAAGTCATTGGGACCAAACTGGGAAGGTAGGTTCTTGACCTTACTATGCAGTGTAATATTGATTTACACACCTTTCCTTTCTCACCCTGCGTAGCATTTGGATCACAGATGCACTAATCTGGTGCCTCAAACTGCTGGAGGGTTGCCAGACTTTTTATTTTCCCTTGGGCTTGTTTACTTCCTGAAAAGTCTGAAAAAAATGCAGGCAGTGTATAATATGAAGTTCCCTGACACCTGCAACTTTAAACACATTACAGTTTCAGTGAAACTCTAGCTGAGACAAAAAGATAGAGGTTTGCAGAGTGGGAAAGATACTGGATGTAGGACCAAGTTTTTTTCCTTCTCTGTCTCATGTGGCTGAGACAGGCACTTATAAGAACAAAGGTCTTACCTGTTTCTAATGGCAGTTTAATTTTTTTTTTTCCGTAAAAAAGAATAGTTCCTCTTGATTGTGGACTTTAACTCTCACTTCTCCCCTGCCCTTCCCCCTGCCTGTGCACTTTGGTATCTGCTCAAATGACACTGGTACCTGCCCAGATAAAGTGACTTGCCCGTGTGGATAAATGATACCGAGTATCTCTGCTGCAGCCACCACGAGGCTTCCAACAGAACTGAAGGTTTAAAAACTATGAAGACCAGTTTCAGTTGAGGACTGAACCCTCAATCTCGGTGTGGTAGCCCATGCTACCACAAAGAGGGGTACCAGTAGCATCCTCAGAATCCCCAAGGTAACTCCTGTCACTTAATACAGAGCTTTTATTTTTTCTCCTATCTTTCCTGTTTACACCTTCTCCAAAGTAAGTGGAGAGAGGGAAGAAAAATTAATTTCATTGTCTCAGTGATGCTGGACTTGGAGCCCAAGTGATATCCAAGTATACCACTTGGAAGTTACACTGATCTGGCACACCCATGAACTTACTGCAGTGGAGGCAGGTGATTCTGACTGTGTGTCTGACTTACTTGCTCCTGGTTTAGTCAGGCCATTTTTGTGTGGTTTGAGCTTTCCCAGCATAAGTTTTTCAAAAGAAAGAGAAGGGAAAAAAGAGCTATCCTGTGATTTTTGTGTGTGTCTCTGTAATTTAAATGGATTTATTGAAAGTTGTGGCATGCTTAAGATGGAGCTGAGGTAAGAGAATAAGAAAGACATCAAAGAAGAGCCGGTGGGGAGAGGGGGAGAAAAAAGTAGGGGGTAAAAACATCTCCCCCACTAAATTATTAGCCCAATTTGGTTGCCTGAAACTTGAGTCTAAGCTTCTTTTAATTGTCCTTACAAAAGATCTCTCCCTCATTGCCTTTTTACCCACTAAAGGAGAGAGAATTCAAGGAAACCAGTCTTTGTTGCCCTCAGAAAATAACTCCTTCCTTCTTTTCAGCATCATAATTCTCTCCTACTAAAAATAACGATGGTGTTTGAGCATTAAACTAGCTTTATATTCTGCCATCTAAAAAAAGCAAAAGCTGCAGGTTTCTGCAGTATCTGTCCTCAAATAGTGTGAGGAGGCTGTATCTGCATTCTCTGTGTGCTGATCTGCAGTGCTGGGTGTGTGTGTGTGCTGCATGTCCGCATGCAGCTCTGCAGTGCTGCAGGCAACACCTCCCTTACTGCCCGCGCTCCAGTGGACAGTGCTCAGCTGTTTCTGGCACTGGAAAGCATGAGTGGCCTGGACTGCAGGATTTCTGTCTCCCTCATACTTCTGTTGCTTGTCTGTCCTAGGTTTTCTGATAGACGTGTTATATAGCATGACTGAGATTGGTGTTCTAGACAGCAGTAAAACCATTTTTCACGGTTATATACTGAGGCTTGGTTCTTATGGTTTGTTACACTTCCAAACTGTCATGCAATAAATTACAGCTTATTAGAATAGCTTAATTAGTTAGCTTGTAACTGGTGTTTTTATTAGGCACTATATATATACACACACACACTCTTTGCCACTCTTACAAGTCTATTGTTTGGTTGCAAATCAGGCTCCTTTTTCATTAAGGCAGGTAAACAACACTTAAAGAACAAAGTTGAGAAACACATGGCAATATTCCTGCAATCAGCAGTAGAACTGCTGAATACATTTATCTTTCGATCAGACTCTCACAGAGACCAGGTCAAATTAAAGGAAGCTCTGCAGAAGTGACTGGAGTCGTAAGGAAAACACTTGCTGTCACAACTCTGGGGCAACTTTCATCTGGTCTGTACTTGTTGAAATTCATGCCTAACTTGAGTGCAGGGGTGCAATACAACACAACTGTATTTCTTTAGTCCCTTACCTGACTGTGCAATTACTGACAAGATATTATAAGTAATTTAGGAGTGTACTTGTCAATATGTGATTGCTGATGTAATGCAAGAATATGTCCAACCAGAGATTACAAAAACCAAAGCCTTCTGAAGAATTCAACCCTTGCTGCTCTGATTGACTTTTCTGCTATATATTGGAAATAGTAAAGAATTACTTAAGTTTAAAGCTCCTGTGGAATATGTTTGTGTAGGGATTTCATCTTTTTCTTCCTCTCCATGTCCTACCCTGTGACTGTGGGGAAGGTGAGACTCTGGCAGTTGTATTATTTATACATTACGATGATTATTTTTTTTTTTTTCATGAAAGTACTTCTGAGTAAGGGAAGGACTTCCAGTCCTTCCAAGCAGAAGGACATGCGAACTGAACCCAGAAATAGTAAACACTCACATCTCTTTCAGCTTGCTGTTTAAAGACTGTTGGAATGTTTTGTGATGCAGGACAACATGCTGAACAGCCGATGCATGTATATAGGACACAGTGAGTTTGCTTTTGCAGGGTGTGACCTGTGGGAGTGAGATGGCTGGACCACCCTGCACAGTGTTTTGCTTTCAGTGCTGTTCTTCTCTCTTGGGCGTGTTTACTCGTGCTGTTGCTGAAGGCTGCAGTCTCAGTGACAATTAAAGTATTGCTGTTCAGTCAGGGAAGGCTCCTTCTATGTGGGTTAGCACTTCCTGATTGCCCTAGTTCAAATAAAACCTCCTCTGCTATTATTTGTGACTCACTGACATGTGTGTTACCATTCTTATTTTCCACATCATGTGGGTGCTAGATACTTTTTCTAGTGCATGAATACATGGTAAAGCTGTAACAGGTACATGTGAAAGAGCAGTTTGTCTTTAGTGATACTATGGAGCTGGTACTTATTAAGCTGACATTCTCAGTTATGTTACCTGAAACTGGGAAAATCTTTCCTCTCCTGCTGTGCTTTCTTCTTTGCAACAGTCACTTTTTATTTTCTCCAGCATAAAGAAAGATGCTCTGCCAGAGACTTGCTCCCTCTTGATCAGAAGCCTGCAGAAAAACTGCAAGTAAGAGTTCAATTAGTTAATGAACACTACTCAAAGTCAGCAGTCTGGTTCTTGTTCTGTCAGCTTTTGCTGTTGTGTATCTTGTACCTACTTCTGACTCAAACCCAGAAGTTTTTCCACTTACTTTTTTACAGTAATGGGTGAATCCTAGTTCACCTTTCAGTGCCTTCTCAAGAACTAAGTCATGACTATATTATTTTCTCCTGGCATAGTAGAGCAAGATGCTTATCAGTTCTTGGGTTTTTTACCAGCTGCTTGAGCCCTGGTGATTTTTTTTTTCCTTAGCCTTAAACAGTCAGAAGGGCTCTTGCAGCTTTCTTACATGAGGGTGGTGACCTTTTCATAAGGGAATGGGAGGGAAAGGGGCTTCTGACATTTTCTGTTGCAAATAAAGTCTCACACTAAAATTAAATTATATAATAGCTAATCTCTCATAGCTGAAGAACTCCTGCCTCCCCTCTATACTGCTTGAGTGCTTGTTTATGCTGTACTGTGCTGATGCAACATGCCTCCTGGTTTTAAAGAGTTAGGCAGTCTGCACTGATACTGACTGAGAGCAGCTTGGTCTGAGGGCTGCACAGCCGCAGCCCTGGTAGGGAGAAATAACGAGTTGATTACTGGTTGCCTGCTACTGCACAGTTTTATGTAGGAGCACTCTTGCTGACCAGATGCTGATGAGGGGATAAAGCCGTGATAATCCTCTCTCCGTGACTGCGTTGCAGCAGTGGAAGGCAGGTAGCGCAAAGAGCTGACCCAACTCTTGAAAGTACCCAATGAGAAGAGAACTTGAGCCTTGTAGTATGCCAACTGACTCGGATTTACTGTCCCCAACAATTGATAATCCTCTTTCCAGAATTAGTCCAGGAGAATTAAAACAAACTCACCTTGGATAGAGGATAAAAAGAAAAAAGTGCTGAAAAGAATTGCCTAAGAAACCTGTTGGCAAGATATGCCACCCACAGAAACATGGCTTTAAAATGAGCTTGATTTATTTCTGTATCTGCTTGGTTTGGTTGGGATGCTTCTCTTCCTTATTCCCCGTCCTGCAAAAGAAGCTCATAATTCTTAGGTTTTATTCAGGTAAAATAGTTGATTGAAAACAATTGAAAAATCTACAGATTCTAAAAATTCAGATAATGCATGACTAGCAAACAGCTAGTTTTATGACAAGAATTAAAACCATTTAAAGCTATTTTGAAGAAGCAAGATTTCCTTAGGATATTTTCTGAAACTGTTTTGGTTGTTAGTTTCTTTTTTTTTTTTAAATCTATATTATTGCCACTACCATTAGGAAACACTAGTCCTAGAATCATAGAATGTGTTGGAGGGGACCTTAAAGACCATGTAGTTCCAGCCTCCCTGTCATGCATAGGAACACCTTCCACTAAAACAGATAGTCACTTCAGCTGTAACAATAAATTTCTCAGTCCTGCCTGGGAGTAGACTTAGGAGCAATTTACTAGCCAGAATAGTTCAATCCTGCAATTTTAAAACTAAAAAACATGTCCTTCTTATATTAAGGCTGTGATGCCTGTCTCTTCTTGTTTAACAATTTACTTGACCCACTTTCTGGGAGGAATATTCCTTTTTGAAGTTATGAGACTGATCTCAAAGGTACAGAATCAAAACTGTCTGTTCGTAAGCCTGCATTGTTTTTGGCTGTATTTTTGCCAGATTCTCTGTTGCATTAATCCTTCTCATGCAGTCAGATATAGCTGTTAAAATCAAGACTGCTTGTTTGTATGGAAGCCAAGACCCAAAAAAGCTTCTTTAGCAAATTATGATATAGGAAGATAATGTTGAAACTTTTTAGTGTACTTATCCAAAGTCTTTCTGTTACCACATTGAGTTTGAGGAAATGAACAGTACAAGAACAGGCTGCTTTTGCCCTGTTATAGACTTCACTGATTCATCTTTAAAAAGCTGTGACCAAGAAGCAGTCTGACTCAGAAGTTTGGGAAAGCACTTCAGTTTTACTTGTATTGTACTTCAATTCAGTTTTGGCATCTCTCATTCATGTGGTGTCTTGATGTTTGGCAACAGAAAAATGAAGGATTGTTAAAATTTTCAATTAGAAAATACAGGTGTGTCAAATAACGACACCCATTTTGGAATGTCTATCAACCAGATACTGCCAAATGAAACCAAAGGCATGGATGAGCCATCTCAGTACATCTGTATTTCTGTGGTGCTGCTGAGGAAGGAATGGATTTTCTAGACATAGCCTAGCTTTTAATGCCTCCTCTCCTTTGTCTGCCTCTGCTAAATATGCAGGTTTCAGAGGAGCTGTGTGAGGTTTCCTTGGATCTCATAAGGTAGCTTCAGTTTGTTACTTAGCCATGCCTGGTCTGGAAGAAGGGTCACAATTTTTTGTGATCTCATCCCTAGGAAAGGAGAAAACTGTACCAAACAGGAATTATGCTCAGTTTTTGCCTTAGTGTAGAAGTGATTGTGTATCAAATTTCAGCATCTCAGGTGGCGTATGCCTCTCTTAGAATACGGTGGCATTTTTACCTCAAATTAATATTAGTGCATTTTTATCCATTTAACGTAACTGTTATTGTCAAAAAGTCTTTTATTACCAACTCACTGAAACTAAGCAATAGGTGCAATATTTTCTGAAACTGGAGTACTGGGATGGTAAGGAAAATGCATATGTCTAGATTTGTCTGCCTTGGTTTGAGGCGTGGAAGGGCAGTGAACTGAAGGGGTGATTTGAAGCTGGTGGTGGAGAAACCTGAGAGAATAAACTGCTAATTATAACCAGGGAGAACTTCTGATGTGCAGCAAGCTAATGGCCCTTAAGGGGTACAGAAGGCAGACAGTGAGATTGAGCCTGTCAAATAGGCAGAAACTATTCTCTGTTAAATTCCAAAAATCATCTTAGTCATTATTTTACTTAGTGTCTACTTTCTTTGATATTCCATTGAGTTTTTTGTAGTTTTTTATTGACTTGTGGAAACTGGACTTCACTTTTATGTTGGTAGGTAAGCCTATGCTGCAGTACTAGTATTCAGCTAAAATACTCCAAGCCAGTGTGGTGGCTGGGTCTGACACTAGTGGAGATCCTAGGAATGTAAGTCAGGTCACTGTTTCTGCTTGCAGACTCTTCTCATTCTTCCCATCTCTTCTTTGCACATAAGAGTCCAATTATCAACACTAGAAAATTATATACCTCAATACATAGAAACTGAGATCACAAACCTAATGCTGATAACTAATACTACAAATGGAAAGCAGCATCTGGTCTATAGTGTCTATGTGTAGTGTAAGATGTCCTATGCTGTGGCATTTTTCATTTTGCTCAAGTGTTAAGAGGAATGTGTAAGTATTTTTTCTGGATTCTGAAGTAATGGACTTTTTGGGCAGTATCCAGAATCAGTACAAAAGAAAACTGCTTTGATAGCTCAAGAATATATAGGGTATAGTCACTTTTCCTTTTAAAATCTGTTTAGATTGAACTTGCTATAGAGTTTATGGTCTTACAATGTGCCATTAGACACTACAGACTGAAAAAGAAGTTCTGTTCACTTAAACATGGTAGCATGCAGCAGTGTGTACAGTGTAAAGTGACGTTGTGGTGTATGACAGGGTATACAATGTCATGGAAATTCTGAGTCTCTCTGGAGCACTGCTGACTTTGTTAAAGACTGTTTAAATAAAATACTGCTATGCTTGTAGGACTCATTGGAAAATGAGCATTTACATTCCTGACAACTAATTGCCTATTATATTTCTAGAGACTGAATGGTATTTCAAGTTAGGGTGTGTAGTTATAGGTGAAATACTCTGAAAGCCTCCTGTTGTGCACTCCCACAAAACAAAGATTAAAATGGGAAAATAGTTACAACTTCTGGTGTTTAAAAGAGAAGTAGTCTTGAATGACATTCAGAGTTGATGTCACCTACATTAAAAAAAGGCAAATCTTTCCCTGTCTTGCCAACTAGCTGACCTTGGCTGTTCTGTTTCTTGGCTGTGTTACCCTCCTGTTCTGTAAGCTCTGTGATTTAGGTAGCTTGTGTGCAGAAATCCACATCTTTGGGGGCATGTACATTGTTTTTAATTATCTATACAGTACCATCAAAGCCTTTAACTGAATTTGATGCTGAGTACATAATGCAAGCAGTGATGAAATATTTAATTTCCCCTACACAGGAGGGGTTATAGTGGGAGAACTCACCCTTATTTACTATGGCTGCAGCCAGTTGGATTCTTCCTCACCCCTTGAGCACCACTGCAATGCAAAGAACCGCTGACCTCTCCTGTTCCATCCCACCTCTGCCCCCTGTTGTTAGCTGTTAGTCTGGGGTTTTCAATGTTTTCAGGTCTGTCAGTAACGGGGCAGTTGGCCTCTGCCACACTGGGTGAACTGCTAATGACTTCCAGGTGTGTGTCCATCCCTTGGCCAGCTTCAGCTTTCTCTTCCCCCTCACCAGAGAGCAGGGCACAGTCTTTGCTTGTGACCTGCTGTTGGCTCACTTGTCTGGTGTTTGTTTCTCTAAGTAATAGAGCAGGATAGGATATGTTACTGTCTTCTTTCTGTATTTTTTAAGTTTGCATTTGCATTTCTCAAAGTGCTCACAGGAGAAACAATTGCATGGGCTTTAGAGTAACATGTATTTAGTGCTTGTAACAGTCCATTTTTAAAATTGAAATGTAGATATAAGGGAGAATGCAAATGTCTTTAAACAAGTGTTTTGACTTCTAATTAATTGGGACTGTAGATAACTGAACTAGTACTCCCGTTGTAGTAGACTGCTGAATGCAGAGAAACTGGAATATGATGTAGTTCTGTCTTAGTAAACGACTGAGTAGAAATTGCATGATTGTGTTGAGACTGTTTGAGCTCAGAGGAAGGCTTCCTTTGCTTCCTGCCTCCATCACCCTTGCCTGGCATAACAAAAATTGGTGAGGAGCTTACTGAATTGCTGATCTGGTTTTTCTGCTAGCCATATCATAAAATCACAGGACAAATAAAAATGTACATAGCATAAAGTTGCAAGTAAAATAGTAGGAGAGATTAGAATGTTGTTCGTGCTTTTAAATACATGTATCCTGTTTACTGAAGCCTATCACAGCTTCTGGCATTATCAGAACAATCAGTTTGCTGGTATTAGAAATACTTCACATTCTTTAGTGTAGAAAAGCAAGATAAAGTTCTTTAAAGTGACCAGGAGGTAAGTTGTGGGCTACCCACTTCTCTCAGCTACTGCAAGTAAATATTGTCCTAATTTTTCTCTTGTACGCTCCTTATCTCTATTTATGAAAAGTCTAAATGCTTTCTCAGTATTTTAATCTCTTCTTCCTCTTGGTAGTTTTTTGTATTCCTTGTTTTTTTGAACCACCTGTTTTAAAAGGTGTTGGTTCTTTCTCTTGAGTGTTCACAGAGGAAGAATTTCAGCCTGTCTCCTTTTCTGCAGAGAGCAGTATCTTTTACAGATGTTTCCAAACTCTCTCCAGTAGTATGAGGCTGATCTCAGTTTCTTTAAATCTCTTACCTACTTCCTCACCCCAGACTGTACACTGAAAAATGAACAGTAAAGCAAACATGGTTGTCCTATCTGAAAATAAAAGCAAAAAATACATGTTTAAGAGTAGGAAAACTTAAATTCACACTTGTTCTTGGTAGTAATTGACAGCTGTATAGAAATGACTCTGTGAGGTTATTAACAGTATCATTTGTCTAATAAGACTGTAAGCTGTAAAAAGTAGCTATATAATTGGATGTGTTTTGTGGCGATTATTTAATTATTTCTCTGGTACAGCTAGAATTATTGTTTGACACTCCCTAACTAAATTATAAACCATGAATTTCTTTACAAAACCTGAAGCTGACTTTGTCAGCATATCAAGTGTAGAATGTATGAATCATATTCTTCAGGGTAAGTGTAGAGAAATATAAAAACTCTTCTCAGTCTCGTGTTAGTCCATCACAGGTTCTCTTACTTAACACTTACTTGTGAGTTCATTGCACCATGAAGAAAAAACATTGGTTAATAATCAAGCTAGAATGTTCTCATTTGCCTTAGTGTCCCTTAAGGGTAACTGCCTTTCTCCCAGTTCTTAGATATTAATTTGTTTTGTTGAAGAGAACTGTCTGATTGAGGACCAGATAGGAGTACAGAGTAATATTCCCTTGGAGGACTTGAAACAGCAATTCAGCATGAGTTGGCACAGAACCTCAAGTGGATATTCAGTCACTTGCACAGATAAAGAGGCCAAGTGGGTTAATTAAGGTGTGTTTACAAAATACAGTGCATTCTTTTGTACTATTTAAAATTGTGGGAGAGAAATCACCTTTGATCAAGATGCAGTTTCACGAGGTGTTGAAGCTCATCTGTCTCATCTGTCCTTGTCCTTTATTCCACACCCTTGGCTACATGTTCCTACTTTGTCCTTTAAGCCAAGTCTTTATTACAGTAATACAGTTGGCCAGATGGGCAAGTGCCTCTGAAAAACCAGTGTTGTGTGTGCATGGGCTTGTCTTTTTGGACAGATTGGTGTGACAACTAATGCCTAGGCAGCAAGAAAGAGGGAGTGGGGGATGGCCAGAGGTGAGAGAAGGACAGGACAGTCTAGGTTGTCTTGGGTTGCTCTAGAAAGCTGAGTGAAGTTTTGTGAGCATTGCATCTGGCTGAGAACTAGGTAGTACAGTATCACTGAAGTGGTTAGAAACTTTTTAAGAGTTTCTTTTCTTTTAGACATAAAATAATATTCTGTGCTGGTCTTAAATATTTCTGGCAGTTGTTGTAAAAGACAGTAATTTGGCCATAAATTCTTTTCTCCTGTTTAAGAAAAACAGGCAGCTTGCTGCCAAAGCTACATGGACATCTGAAATTCTTCAGAATCTGAATTCTTAGGCCTCCAAGCTTAATCACCCAACTCTAAAATTACCAATGTGATAAATGCCACAGATCAGAACAGTAGTGCAGTGTTACCCACATTATAAAAAGGTGATGGATTGGTACACATCATGTCCATATGTAGGATAAAATGTGAGGTTTTTTTCTATTTTTTTTTTGTTTAGTCTTAAAAAAAAAAAAACTAAAAGTGTAGCAAATCGATTGACATTTTTTGATTAAACAGACTTTCTTTGTNTTCTTTTTCTGTGGGTGGAGGACCATTTTCACATGGATTTCCTCCCTATTCTCCCAGCCTGGACCTCCCTTCCTTCCCTTCTTACAGACATTTGTTACACTGTGTCATCCAGCCAGATGTGATCAAATAGTTCCTGAAGGCTATGTATTTTACTGTGAATTACTGTAGGTGGTCAGTGGAAACTACACTGCAGCTGGCTTGGACCTACAAATTAGAGTTGGAAACTCCTTGTGAACTCAGCATACCTCACAAAACTGTACAAATGTGTTGCCCTGTTCTTACAGTTCTAGCCCAAAACTTAAGGTTATTCTGTCCCTGCAATCCCTGTTTAGTAATTCAAGCATCATTCTTGCCTTTATCTCCCTTTTCACCCTGTTTATTTTTCTCTTGTTCATACGTATGAAGTTTCTTTACCTTTCTTTCCTAGGCAAAGGCTTCAAGACTTTGGAGTCTCTTTTCCTATTCAACTTTGTTACTGCATCTGTAGCTTTCAGGATTATAAAACAATAGGATATTTTGGGTGGAGGTGATTTTAAAGATTATCTCGTTCCAATACGCCTGCCATGGGCAGGAACACCTTCCACTTGTCCAGATTGCTCCAAGCCTCATCCAACCTGGTCTGTGGGTTAGCTAGAGTCTATTTGTGTGGGCATTGCAGAAGTGTGTCCTTTTGTAAGCTGCAGAGCACTGGAATGACCAGGTTGTTTTCCCTTTACAATTAAGGGCAAGAGGAAGATCAGAGGACTGCTGTCTTGTTTCTTGCTACTACCTAACAAAACAGCCCAGAATCTGTTGGTCACTAATTCTTGAGAAGATAAGCTGCACAATTTTTACTAGAAGGTAGATAAAATCCAATTCTAATATGTTCCAGTCTGAGTGATGTGTGACTTGAAGTAATAGTCCTTTTTTACCGCTGAAGGTCATGCTTTATAGGATATGAATGACAACTAAGCCATTGTGGTCCCTCAAGGTATAAAGCTACCTGGTTCAGAAGAGCACCTTGAGGTTACTGCTGGTACTAGCTAGATGAGAAAGGAAAGAAGGTATACAGAGCAGAGGATAAGCCATGAGAACTGCTCTACAAAATTGCCCTTTAGCCTGGAGATCTTGCATGAGATCTTAATCACTCTTTGCTCCAGTTCAGAGAAGCTAATAAGACTGAACTTTCCTCAGAAGTTCAGTGTGCTTAAAGGTCATGGAGATGCTTGGCACCTCTGGTGGCACTACTGGCCTGTTATGTACATTAGTGGTGGTGGGGTTTTTTTCTGCTTACAGTGAAAAGTTCAGGACTATTTGCTTACATGTACTAAGTCTCGTCTTCTCTCCCTGTAAAATGAGCAACAGTAAAAATGTTTGGGGTACGTTAATGATCAACTGAATACTACAAAATCTTCTAGTCAACTGTTGGAAAACAGTGCATCATTTAGATTGCAGTAGGAATTTAACAGTAATGAAAAAAATGGAAATGGGCAGTTAGTGTGAGATGGGTAACCAACTTCCTTTTTTTTGGTATTCTTTCAATGTAGGCTATACGGATGAGTTTTGCAGTGACTTTGAAACTGTTCTCAATGGACCCCTTTATTTGCTGCTTTTCATTTTCCCCCCTTCCCAGGTCAAAAGTTCATTGTGTTATAGTTCTTGGTAGTAGATTGTAGTAGCTTTTTGTGGAGAGCAAGTGAAGTAGTTCACTTCTGCAAAACACAAGCTGCTGCTTAAGTTAATCATGAGCATGTGATATTTCTGTGTGTGAAAATCTGGTGACCTGTTTGAGCAGATATGATTGTATCAAATAGGTAATGGGATTACCACTCCATCATCCTGCCGGGTGTGCAATAGCAGAGGTGAAGACAGGAAGCATGGACTCTTAAGTAATATTAGTGGAATCTTGCCTTGGTCTTGAGAGTAAATGAAACTTGGCTCCAGGCATGCAAACATATAGCAATCCCTTTGCTCAGAGTGAACTTTGAGTTCTTCTGTGTGAGCCCCTTCATGTTTGAAAGGCTGCAGTTCTGTTTCATCTGTCTCCACTTGTGCTTGGTCAAGCTTTAGCTCTTCTCTCAGTCATTAAAGCAGACAGAAGGAGAGAGACCTTTGAGATGTAGTTGATTCAATGGTATACTATGCTACTTAATGAAAAACTTGAATAAGCTTAATGCCATTTGTATTTTGGTTCACTTTTTTTTATATGGGATGGTAAGCATCAGTAAGTGTGGAGGGTTTTCACATTTCAGATCATTTGTGGAAAAATTTCCCTCTGCTCCATAGGAGGATTTAAAATACTCCCAAATTGCTTTCTTGTGACCATAGCAATTTTCTCAGAAGAGAAGTTGAAAGCTGGGGTGCTACCAATCATCTACAGTTTCAATATGCATTTCACAAGCCTTTGCACTGCAACTCAGCAGCCCAAAGAAGGGGCCAGGATTTATCACTCTATTCCTACTGTTTCACCCTTGATGTCTTTTCTTCTAATGAAGTGTATAGAAATAAGCTTACTTGAAACACCTTTAAGCTCCTTACCTGTTAGTCAACAGGTGTCACCAGAAATCAAAGCAATCACTCATCATGTTAACTTCTTTGTCACGTTTTTTTGTTCTCAGTGCAGCAGGTTGTTTATATATTGAGTAGTCTTTTCTGCTTCAGTTATTGCACTCACCCTCTAATTAACATATAGAATGTCTATTTGCAGCATTGCATATTTCATGGATGTTGGGGAAATAGGAAATTATTTGTCCTTTTTTACTGTATTTTAAAACAAAATTTACTTATTGTTTTGTTTGGGGGTTTAGCATTGTGTAATTTACCCACTTTAATCTATCTCTTGCTCAGTTGATCAAAGGAAAGGGAGAAAGTGGGCATGGTGTTATTTGGTTAAAGGCTGGGCTTGATGATCTTGGAGGTCCTGTCCAGCCTTACTGATTTTATGAGAAAGTAAAATAAAAAGAAAAAGTTGAATTTCCTGAGGTTATTGCTCCTGCAAATGTGTATTACATGGCAGGTGGTTCTCATCAGAAATAAGTTACACCTGAATATAATTATCAGAAGTCTTGATGGCTTCTTTCGCATGACTGTCAGTATAATGCAAGTTAACTTGTAGGAGAGGGAATTGGTAATGTATCACAGTGTTTAAATTCAGAGAGCTATTATTTGTACCCAGGTCTCAGTTGCTGTGCTAATGACTTGTATATTTTCATGTAGAAATCTTCCAAAGTGTATGAAAGCTGTGTAAATGCAGTCTCAAGGTATAATCTCATTACCTGGAGACGCAATCCATTCAAAGTGTCCATTAGTGTCCCTGCAGTTCTCCTGTTCCCGTTACCTGCATGAAAATTGCTTGCATGAAATTTTTAACTCCCTAACCATGACCAGACCTGCGTCTATCCTTTCTCTTTTCTGTAAACACTGACCACATTATAGTGTAGAGAACAAGGCTGGCAAATCAGATACAAGCCAAGGTAATGGCAGAGGGAGGAAGGACAAAAGGCTACCTGCCCTCTACTAACTCGTTAGT
>VWYO01011025.1:181091-203286 GCA_013400275.1 Rhadina sibilatrix
TGTGAGGGGCAGAGGCTTTTTCTTGAATGCAATCTTGGTTTGGTGGCAGCTTACCTTAAGGATGGAAGACTTTGAACATTGTATCTTTTTTAACATCTGTGCCTGATGGGGAACCTCAGAGTCTTTCTGTAGTCTTCTGAAAAAATGTCTATAAACAGAATTTGGTAAGTGTGTGCATTGCATGATACTTAGGACATTTGAGTTATGCATGTTTGGTAGCTTCTTCCATGCATGATAAGAAATGATTTTTTTTGATTTAACCACATGTATTTCTTGTTTTTGTTTTTTTCTTTTGTTTTCCTTCCCCCAACAGCTGGCTTGCCCCTTGGTGTTCTAAACTTGGCCAAAATAAAACCGTATCAGAGAGGCTTTTTCTGTAATGATGACAGCATCAAGTATCCGTTCCATGACAGTACCATCACATCCACTGTCCTCTACACAGTGGGGTTCACCCTGCCCATTTTCTCTGTAAGTAGCTAATATATAGGGAGCTTTGGTGATGGGAGTAAAATGTATGCCTTCCAAGAGCTCAGCGCTGTAAATGAGTTGAAGACAAGTCTATATAGGCAAAATCCCATATATGTATAATCATATGCATGTGAAAGGTGCTGTTGGTACTGTTTGCACAGAAAACCTGGAACTAATTTCTAACTGCTAGTGTTGCTAATTTCATTTGTTTTAGGAATAGAAGAAAAAGCATATGTAGACTAGATTTCATCACTAGAGAGGAAAAATGTCTTCCAAAATATTGTGAAATGATTACATCTTTTGTTCAGAATGGATTAGTTTGCTAACTTAAACACTTGTGATGTTAAAACTTGGCACTGTAATGCAGTGCACACACCTATAACTGGTGACTATTGCTTCCATGTACTTTTTACAGAAATAACCCTCATTTTGACTCAGAAGCTTTTTCTAAGCATGAAAGCAATGTGATCACTCTTTAAGGAAGAGTGGGATAAAATGGGATACAGAGACTGAAAATCTAATTGCTTGTAGAAAAGAGGCTCAGTGTTTTAAAGACCACATGATTTTGACAAAGAACAATTTAATTCTTCAGTAGGTTTTTCTATTTTAAGCCTGCTTGTATCCCAGTTTTTAGTAAGGTTTGAGCTGATTTGGAGAATCAAAATTTAATGGTGCAGCATAGTCTTGAACCTGAAGCTACATATTGTTTGTCCCTGCAGTACTTGACCAAACCATATGAAAGATGATGATAATATTTTATTATCTGATATATGTATAAGCTGAATTAATCAGTAAGAAGTATATGAAGTGGTTTAAGGATGGAAAACAATCATTTAAAACAAGTGAACCTGCAGAACTTGTACATATGTTACTCTGGTTTTCCCATTAGTGCTTATTTATTAAAGCTTCCAGTAGACCTGTGCAATAAATAGGAGGTTGATACAACAAGTAATCACTAATATAGTTTCACTTTTAAGGAAAGTTTGTCACTTTGACAAGTAGATATATCTTCAGCACATCTTTGGGAAAATTTATTTTCCAGTAGGTTTCCTGTGTACCCTGATTGACATGGGTACAGGTGAACTAACAATTGCAGCTCTGTGCACTTTTGGACTTTTAAAGATATGTTCTAGCTGCAGTTCAATAATCTGTTGAATTGCTTGATTTTTTTATTATTGTTCATTTTTGGATTTGAAGTTACTGCTGTAATATAAAGTCAATGGAGAGTGTTTTGTTGTTGTGGTTGTTTTTTTTTTTGTTGTTTTTTTTTCCCCTGGCTCTAAAGCCATGGAGAAACATCTGACTTAGAGATAATTCACATGAAAGTCTGAACGTTTAAAGACTAGTATGGACTATTATAATTTTAGATAACCTTTGTAGTGAAAGTTACAGCTTAAAATTCGATGTGTCAGTAATTCCAGTCTATTCTGATATTTTTCTGCTATGATGCTTTTGTAGGAGTTGTACAGTGGATTTTCATTGTTGGTTTTTGTTCAGTAGGCTAGAGTTTATAATTGGAACAACCACTTCTAGTCTCTCTGCTGAGATGTTTAAAAAATGAGTTCTAGAGCACTTATAGTTGTTACAATTAAGTCTAACCAGGTTGTTTTCTTTTCAGTTTGAATGTTTTCCAAACCTTAAAGCACCTGCTTGGTGTAGTTAATCTGGCTCTCTTAATCTCAGTTTTAGGTGTAGAGAGCTCTCTAGTCTCATGCAAGAGGTGAAAAACCTTCCATAGCTACTGAGAACTAAGGGCTGGAGTAAGCTGTTTAGCTAGGGAATATGAGACATGGGATATCACAACTTCCTGAATTGAAAGTGGGTTCCAGTTGAATGGTTTCTGTCTTCAAGATTGCCTTTATTCAAAACGAACAAGGAAAGTTGATCAGTCTGGGAACCTAAATTCAGAATGTGTTTTTTTTTTTTTTTTTTTTGGTCTGATTCACTGGAGACTTGACACTTTTTTCAAAGGCAATTTAAGTTTTTCGAAGTAGTGTGTTCCAGATTCAATACCTTCAACAGGAACAGAGCTCACTCATGAAAGACTTTTGGGCAGTAACTGATTATCTCACATTAGTAAAAATTGTTGTCCTGACATGAGACTTTACTGAAAGGGGCAGAATCCTCAATGCAGGAATTGATGACAAAAATTTCATCTAGAGTTGATAAATTACACTTTTGTACATACTTTTCTTCTCTAATCAGACTATCTCAAGCATGATACTTATTCCTAAGTGGTAGGACTTATTTTATGCTTATGCCCCTTGCTGCAATATGGGCCTGCTTGTCTTCAAAATGTAATAAGAAGTAGCCTGAATATCTTGCTGTGTAATAACAATTACAGTACTAAAAGGTCTTGTTGGGTAGGCCTGTAATTGAATATAAAATAACTTCAAAGAGAAAAAACCCAAAGCCAGAAAAAAACCAAAACATATATAGATACTTTATTAAATCTCTTGTACATAAAAGAAACTAGGTTGCGTGATCATGGATTTGTTTTCTGTTGCCATTGCCACTTTTTATCAGAAAATAAAGTGTCTGAGAAATTCATGTTTGTTCTTTTTGAAGTGCTACTTCTTAGTATGATGCTTCCCAATTTTACGGATTGTTCTCTTTGTCTGAATATGAGCCACAATTTTTGCACTAGAATTTTCTTGAGATTTAGTGTCAAACAAGTCTTGATAGTGGTCTAGAAGACACCCTAGAAGAATCTCTGTAGATGGCTTAGGCCAGTGTCTAGAGCAGCACACATTCATTATATCTGACATTTAAGGAATGCCAGAATATCTTTCTGATACTTTTATTTTACAAGTCTTTTAGATATATTTAGATACTAATTCTGTGTAATTTAAGACCCATGACTAGGCACTGTCCATGGCTTGCAGCTCTAGGAGTATTTGGGAGTGTACTTGGTCTGACATTTTTGATCTTAAGTTGTCTGCATGAGAGCAACTTTTTCAATATAAATGACAAATTAATGTCAATATATTTTCTCTTCCAGTGAGGTCCAACCATGTCTATTTGTAGATGCCCTGTTCAGTTGGGCTTTTGTGGTAACTTCACCTCCAAAGTAATTTTTTTTTTCCTCCTGTCATCTTGTTTCTTCAGGCTGCTTCCTTCTGTGACACTCATGCAGCTTCCTTTAGCTCCAGGGGTAGGTGACATTGGGGGAGGGAGAAGCACAGAGCAAGGAAAATCTCTCTGAAAGAAACATCCTGAGCAGCAGAACAGCAGAGTAACCTGAGAGCTGCTGAGTTTTCTCTGCTCCCTTTTGTAGGATTTCTGTGGTTCCCTGCCAAGGCTTTGCCTGGCAGTTCTGTCCCAGTGCTGAAGGCTCACAAGCCGCTGGTAGGTTTCCATTACGTGATGGACTGATGTAGAGAGAAGAGTTCAGAACTTCTAACTCAGCCAAGGGCCTGCACTGGTTTTCTGGCAGACAAAGTAGTTCTCCACAACTTGTTGCTACCAAAACAAGTAATGCAAATGCTGGTGTTCCTTACAGGAAGTGTTCGTTAGTAAACACAGTTTTGGTTTTGTCACTTATCTGGAATAAGCGCTGCTGTTTGGAACTTCTTTGAGAGAGGGGAACATGATGCAGCCTGCAGGGCTTAATTTCTCCACCTTGAACACATTCAGAAGATATTTGGATAGTCAGGTTACATTGATTTCTAAGTAGTTTGAACAACCACCAAAAAAAGGCTGAATCAAAACATTCCTAGGTTTGGTGTGGTAAAATGTCCTCAGTGTCATAATGACTTCCCAAAAGGGGCCTAGGTAGCTTTGCTCCCATGCCAGCTTTAATCTGTTAGGCATTAGGCTTAATGTTTTTGGGAATGTAAAGATATTCTGACTGAAACTTTCTCTCCTACAGATTAGCACAATCATACTTTAGAGTCAATTTCTTTTATGGTAAAAGAAACTGATCTTATGCTGTTTATGAAAATGTGCATGCATTTTGAAGGGAAACTTTTATTGACAGCAGCTATTAGATTGACCAACATAAGCACTCACTGATGTAATTTTCTATGTCTTCATGGATAAATGAAGTTACTGCTGTGATAGAGATAAATCATGGGGATTAATGAAACCTATTGAAGACTGTTGATTTGTTGATGTGCTTTTGACTTTTTTAGCAGTGTCAAAGCTTTATGACCCACTGTTGTTAGTTTTGCAACTAATTAAAATTAAAACTGTTGTTTGATACTAGAGTGGACTTAAGCTTGACTCTTAGGTTTCAGGTTGCTTGTAAGAGGTTTTATTATGCTCTGAGCAAGACTACCTCTTACCTGGTAAACTTTTAAAAAAGGTGTTCATGATTTATCATCATTGTGGTTTTTGGTATATTTATGGCATTGGGAACTTTTTTGGGCAATGCTGTTGAACTTCATAATCTGTCATGAGTTCTACTTGATATTAACCGTTCATCTACTTGATATTAACTGTACTACAACATATCAGCATTATCTCTGAACTCAGCCTTATTCTGAGGAATAAACTACTACTTTTTTGGTTTTCTTTTTCAAGTCAACATAGTAATAATAATCCATGGTTTTACTCTGTGAAGGTTTAATGTGCAGGGTGATGCGCTTTATTGATTTGTTGAATTGATGAGTAATTCCTGGCTGAGGTCAGTGCTGTGGAGCCAGATGCTGAGAAGTAGCAGCATCCAGCTTTTGGCTTCACTTTTCGACCTGTCCATGGTCTGGGTGTTCTGGTGGGCTTGAAATCAGGTGAGGAAAGATCTGAGGAGCACCATTGGACTCTATTACTGGTACAAATCACCCTTACTAAATGTAATTGTATTTTAAGTAAATAAATTGTAGCAACTTGCTTGTTATCCCTGTGGATTTGGTACTGCACTTTCTTTCACATTTCTTAATACGGTGATGGAGAATGCACGTAGTGTTTGAGTAAGACAGTTGGCATTTTGACAGTGGGAGGGACTCCAGACAAGAGCTTTTAAAATGCTGAGTAGAGTTTGGTCATAGCTGTGAGAAAGCCAAGCAGTCACATTGGTATGGAGGGGTTTTTAAAGTATTATTTAGTAGAGTATACAAAAGAGTAAAATGGACTAGGGAGAAATGTAGGTAGAGGGAGTTGCAACTAATTTAAGGGTTGTAATTTAAGGAAAAAACCTAAACCCAAACAGTCTATGGCATAGGTTTTTCTTTCTCCTAAGTCTGTTAACACACAGTTACTAATAATGTACTGTTGACATATAGGACTTAAACCAGAGACTGGAAAGGGTGTCAAAAAAGGGAAGCAACTTCACTAGGAACCAGAGACAAGCAACAGGGAAAGTAAGGTGGAGAGTATTCCTTTTTGTGCTGCCTCCTCTGTTTCCCTTCATCTGGCTCACATTACTGTACCTCTTTCTCTTCTGCCTTGTGCAAAGAAATGCTCATGCAAAGAGATGGGTTTTACCCACCTTTTCTGGAGAAAGCTGGATATCAAAAAATGGAACTTAGTGAACTGTGGAGTGATGGTTCATTTCTTGATAGGTGCTCTCCTGAACTCTAAAACTCCTATGAGAAAGTAGTGCTGTTCTTATACAGAGGAGAACCCAAAGTTTTAATTTTATCTGCCAAAAGGTTTTGACACTCCACCCAATTTTCACAGAATGTGAGAAGTAATATCAGCTCAAAAGTTTTATCTAAGCTTTTGCAAAACACGTTTTTCCAGGCAGTATTTCTAATGTTGTAATGAATACTGTGGATGGTTTTGCTGACGGAATTAGTAATAAAATAGCTACAGCATATTTGGGGGAAATGTTTTTGTATCTGAATTTCTGGTGTAACAAGACTTAAACCTCAAAATATTACTTACACTTTTCAAAAAATAAATCTGGGTATCACTTCTTGTTTAAAGCTACAGCAATGAACTTGGCAGTAGATAACAGCACAAGAGTGATAGCAGGTTTTTTTGAGGTGCTGGGAGAGAAGACAACAAAGTCTTTTACGCTTTGTTTTGTCTCTGAACTCTAGAGAAGGATTGTTAATACCCGCTACTTAAGCACAGATGTTGAAAGCTACTTTGTCAGAAAAATACCCACTGCTTCCTGGTGTTGGTCACATCTGTTCTTATTCCAATCCCTGTGATAAATGAGGAAGATGGAGAAATCAGGCTAAAGCAGCAATTTTTTAGAAAAATCTCAATATTTAGATGTGTATATTCAAATGCTTACTTCAACTAAATATTAAGAAACTAAATAGTTATGAGACTGGAGAAAGAATGCTTAAATGAACAAATAATTCACTTAACTGTGAGAAGTGAGCAGTAGGAGTAAGTGCTCCTTGTCCTTTGAAAGGAAGAAAGATACCAATTAGAGCTCTCTGGAGTCTGTCCTGTTCAATGTAGTCATAAATGCCCTGGAGGAGAGAGAACGTGTGCAGTGAGGCAGCAAAGTGGGAAACTCGGACCAATAAACACAAAATATGGCAGTAACATAGCTGGTGAAATACAGCATGGATAAATGCCAAGTGATATCCTTCCTGAGGAGAGTGGGAAGGACAACTCGAGGGAAGTACATGATCTGATGTTCTCTTTCTTCAGAGTGGTAATGTCCAGCTTTAGTGGAGAGAACAGCTTCATGCCCAGTGAAGAAATCTAACCAAGCTGAAAAATTTGGAAAGAAATAGACCTGTGTTATGCAGGATATTTATGGAAAAAAACCCAACATAATCAGTCAGAAATCACTCCACTTTATGAGGAAAATGAATTCATTACACTGTATGAGTCAGACTTTTGGACGAGGGTATAGTAATTGTCTAAAACATGTAGTCTTATCAGTTGAGCTGCTTGTGTTTCTACTCCAAGTATTCTGATTGAAACATTTCAGAGCCTGTATTTATCCCTATACCTTTATTGCCAACTGTGCTTGTAGTTCCTTAATTCTTGCTTGCTTGTTGGATCAGTATTGCTCTTTTTTCTAATATATACTGTATATGCACTTGGCTGATTTACAGCCCTTAGGCTCTGCTGAACTAGGCAAAACCAAACTCTTGTTTTTGAGATTATGAGAGGTATATCCTAGCAGTTCCTCTCTGTCTGCACTTAAGACATATGAATTAAAATGCATTTGCCAGTTCTGACTGAATACTGTTTCGGAAGAAATTTCTTGGCAAGTGGTTAGAAGTGTTAAAGCCTTTGAAAAGACTTGTCTGATGGTCATGCTATTATACTGATATACAACAACCACAGGAAGCACATTATTTTCCCCCTGCTATTTTGAATTGACAAGCTACCAACTCAGCAGAGTTGTTTAACCTCCAAATGCATGACTCTGAACTCATTACCGCACAAATCCTTGTGTGTTCTCTTGCCTCAGTCTTTAAGTGTTGTTTTGCAGGCAGAACTGGCTGGCCTTGATCTTCCACTGTATCAAAGAATTGCCAGCTCTGTCAGCAATACATCTGCTAGTTATTCATTAAGAATGCATATGCACCTGCAAAAGACCAGCTGGTTGGCTTTATCCTTGAGATTACCCTACAGGTAACCTCTTCCCAACCTTATAATTCCTCCTTGCATGCATGTTGTCGTTTTCCCTTTAGGTAATTTCTTCACTGTGTTACAACTAGCTTAGAAGATGAAGTGTATATCAGGAAAGATTTTTGGTGTTGTCATATGAGAAGTATTCAGTAGAGAGCCTTTACTGCTCTTCTGCTGTCTCCACTTCTTAGGTAAAAGCTTCTGCTTTCAGGGAAAACTGAGCAAGATGGGTATTTGTAGGACCTTTCTTTTAACTGAATGTGGCAATGTGACTGTGGCAGATGAGCAGGATTTCTTCTCACAGTGATCTGTTTCTTCTCACTGTTGAATCTTTGCTACTTTTTCTTGAAAAACTGCTTTAGATGTTTAGATGTGAATAGATCTACTGTCAAAGTACACCACTTCCTAAACAACAGTAAATATTTTTTCCTTGATTGCATCTGTGAAATTAAAGACATTAATACTAGTGATGGGGGTACCATTATAAAGACAGGTATCATTTGGTATCTTCAGTCATATCCTGTCCAGCTGTACCAGGAGCTTCCATGCTTAGGAAGTTGCTGCTGTGATGCAAAAACTTATCCCCATCTTTTGAAATTATGATATCTGTCAGGAAAAGTAACATGCCTATCACAGCCATGGGGAAACCCTGCTATTTTGCTTGATATAGTAGGAAGCTTTGCCTCTTTATGACAGCTCTTCTGCTTGTTTGTTCTGCTTGCAGTAATGAAAAAGCGAAACTATTTTTTTCCTGTCCATTTATTGTCTTGAGTAGAAACCTCCACTGCAGAAAATATTTAAGCTATATATTTGAAGTAATTTTGATTTTAGAAATGAAAACATCTTGAAAACCCACAAAAGCAGACTTTGCTGATTTATTTAAAACATAACAGAACCCTCAGTATTGTGAGGAGGTTCTCTTATTGGCTTCACATGCCAGAAATGCTTAATGCCCCTCTCGTTTGACTTTTACTTTTCTGTTCTTTCCCACCAGTTAATAGTCAAGTCAATCCATGTGTGTTAAAAAAGAAGTAAATTAAACCTGCTTCATGGAGTGTGTTCTGAGGGGTTGAGTATTGATATTGGAGAATACTTTAACCAAAAAGATATCAAAAGCCCCTACTGGCATGGTTTTTCAGGCTAGTGAGTGCCTTTGATTGAGCCAGAGGCAAATTACAGATGTTGTAGTTCTGTGACTTCAGTTTACAGTTTAACAGTGTTAAGTTACTCTGATCAGTTTTACTGTAATCTGTTTTTTTAGAAAGTAAAACTTTTCTCTCAAGTTTTCATGGAGCATATATCCTTTCAACACTGAAGGGTGCTGAGAACAGCAATAAGATAAATGACTGGTGGAACTACTTCTTGAATCTGTTATGCAGTTCGGGGAAACTGAAGAAACTCTTGTTATGTTTACTGTATAAGGTTTATTAGCAGTATTGTATATCAGTGTATAGCTCTTCCATTTAATGGTTACTTAATGGCTACCACATAGATACCCAGAACTTTTAACACTCAAAGTAAAGGAGGTAAAAGAGTAAAGGAGTAAAAGAGAATATAATTATTTTATTTTAACTGTTCATACTTGCTTACAAAGCAAAACAAAAACAAACCTGGAGTTGTTTGGTATTTTGTTTCCAAGATCTGGATACAGGAAGGTGCAATTACAGGCTAATGACATCATAATCTCAATATTGCTGAAGAATGAGCACACACATTTCAAGCAGCTTCACTCAGTATGGAAGAACACAGATCCTCACTGCATGAAGGACTTCATTCCTTGATCCATACACCACTGCTTTTTATTTCTGATTTAGTAGATGAAAATTACATTTTAAAAAAAATCCCCCCCTGGATAACCCCATCATTCTGAACATTTTCAATCTCTCACCTTGAGAAGCTGAAACATCCAGGTGTGGATTAAAGGAAATGAAGAGTAAGGTACCATGGCACCATTATTCACAGAGCAGGTCTTTAAAACGGGTGATGCAGAGCTAGTGATGTCAGTGACAATATCTAACTATAATCACAGGTGTTTGTGGCAGTGTGCTGAAGCTGTGATAAGGTTTTTTTGGGCTGAACTTAATTTTATGAACAACTGCTTTACCACAACAATCAAAACTACCAACTGTAAAGAAGTAACCATATAAATAATTAGGAAACTGTTACCTGTATATGCCTAATTCTCTACATTTGGAGATCCAAACAATACATTTTCTCACTCAGTCTTGAATATTTTTGTTAGTATGTGTGCAGAGAAAATAAAATTTTCATTCAATACATATTTTGTAGGATAAATAGTGTTGGGAACACCACAGCATTGTGTTGACAAGTCACTTTCCCTCACCATGGCTGCACATGCTTCTGCCTCATCCTTGACCCAAGTCAGTTAAATACTAAACAATTAATGATGTATCATGACATCTGTCAATACCAACACAAGGGGAGGGGAAAAAAATGAGATCTGGACTGCAGTGTTTTTCAAAACTCTGATATTCTTCCTGTTGAGAGAAAGGGAGAGGAATTTTTACCTAGTAGGAAAGGCTGTGTTTTTACACTGTACTGAGGAGTCCAGCTCCCAGGCTCTGTGCTGACTGGTATCTGAATAGTGCAGTGTTTTGGCGAGGCTCTGGCTTGGCTCTTAGCCCATCCTGCTGTCCTTCTGCTTTGTTGGTGTGCTTGGATGGCTTCCAGAGCTGTGTCAGTTGTAGTCCTGCTGGCATAAAATTGGAAACAACCCCTCTTGACAATGACACTGGTCTTTTTCTGCCACTTTTGGAAGGGAGTTTTTGCATGCTATTGGTTTCATGACTGCAGCAGTACAGAGGGTACATGGTTCTTGATAACAGGCTTAGCTGGCATTCGTGGGCCCACATGACAAACCTATAACTGCCTCATCAAGGAATAAGATCATTCACCAGAGTTCACTTCAGGGAAATTTTCACCTTTTGAGCCATTAGTTTGTTATTTGTTCTTTTATTTTCAAACTGAAGTATTCTTATAAGCACTTTATGGTGTGCAGAACAAAACTGATAGCAGATCATTGGTAAAATCCTAGTTGTATCACTTGTGATGGTCCCAGGAATCAGACTTAGTTTGGAGGACTTCATAGGTGGAGGGAAAGAGGGAAGAGGATTGGAAAGGATCATAGGTCTCTTCCCTAACGTTTCTCTTGATGCTTGGTTGGTATCTTTTTTTTAATTCACTTTTTCTCCTGCTCTTTACATCTTTACTTTTATTTTCACATGCTTATTTGGGTCTAGCTATATATCTGGAAAGGCAGAGGTAGGATGTGCCTTGGCACAGAGGTCTTGAAGAGAGAACTGAGACTACAACATTTATTACTGCTGGGAAGCAAGGATGGAGCCTGTTTTTTATCTTTAATCCCTTACTGTCAGATGGGAGTGTCTCCTCCAGATAATTTTTGTTGTGTAACTTTAAAGTGATATGCATCTTATGTGCAACACAGCTGAATTTTGAGCATAAAGTAAAGGGCTTTTGTGCTACTGGGCTCTACATGCCTAAGCTAAAGAAGATTATTTATTGTTTTGTTAAACATTTTTTGTGGTCCTCCAACACTTTTTTTCTGTACAGTCTTTTTTCCGAGAGTGTTCATCCCTATACACAAACAGATTGTTCAGATGTTATATGTGTGTTAAGGATGGAGGAACAGGATTTAGAAATGGAATTCTATTAGTTTGTGGTAATTTGCATCCTATTTTGAGTTTTTTTTAAAAAGCCTTTACTCTTCAGGACAGTTTTGGTTTGTGATGTGGGTACCTTGACATGCAATAGCATGCAGCATTATGCAACTTAGTGTTGTGTCCAGTATGTATTAGATTGAGCCAAGGCCATCCTCTTTGGTGGAAGAGGTGTGAATAAAATCTCCATGCCTTGAGGCTGTAGGGCTTGTACAGTAACCCTGTTGTTCTAGTAAGATATCCAGTGCGTGAGGAAGTGAGGGGATAGCACGCATGTGTAATTTCATTTTCTCCATATTCCCAAAAACTCCCTCTGCACTTGTACTCCCTGAAAAGCACCTCCTTTTCTGCTTTCATGAAATGCAATTTATGCTCTTTTGACTTGTAAAGCTGTCCAGAGAAGGTGTACAGGGGCAACTGTTGCTCACTGGAATATAAAGAAATATTTGATAATTGTACCAGTAGCAGCAGATTGAGCACCTCAGTGGTTGTCACTGAACTATTGACTCAGTCATGGTTTCGGCATGCTTCCACACTTGAAGTGCCACAAAGATGAAGATGAGAGGAATCCTGCCCTGCTCTCCTTCATTCAACAATCCTTCCTGGCAGCTACAAAGTCAAGGCAGTAGTCATTGGCCAAAGGAAGTGCATAACCTTCTAACTTCCTGCATGCTCATTCCTTTTTATGCACTTCTCTTTGGAAATGTGGGGGTATGATCATCGCCAGTTTGTTTTGGTTTTGTAATGTATTTTGTATTCCTTTTTGCCAGCTGGCTTGCCTTTTGCAATTCTCAGTTCACGACGTACCCCCTTCCAGAGAGGCGTTTTCTGTAGTGATGAATCCATCCGGTATCCATACAAAGAGGACACCATTTCTTATAAATTGTTAGCAGGAATAATTATTCCTTTCAGTGTAATTGTTGTAAGTTAAACTTTTCTTCATTGCTTTTGATTTCAGTGGGGGTGGGGAGGAGGGAGGAGGGGTAATCTGCTAATACAAATTTACAAAATTGTATTCTGTAAGATTTCTCAACCTTAAAATAATGTCCTTAGGCCAGGTGCTAAAGCAGTAGAAATGGTTGTCTGGCAAGAATAACTAATAGGTTTTCTTTAACTGAAGCCAGACAGCTAGAATTATGGAAGAGAAAAATAATACCTTAGAACGTTAGAACCATGGTGGCTTAATTCTGTAATCTGAGAGCTAAAGACTTCTTACCAGATTTGCTGAAAATAACACTAATGTATTGTGACTGTCACAATCTTTTTATTTCAGGACTTGCTACTTTCCAGAATATCAGTGTGCATGACCTATTAATTCAGCATTTTTTATCTGCCACAGAATCTTTGGAAATACTTCTCTGTGTGGAAGTGTAACAGCAGATACTAACCTATTTAAGAGAAAGATTATGGCTTCCAGTCAGATGTTATCAAAAGCATAACTAGAATACAAAGAGTAAGTAGGTGTGGAGTTTTTCCCTGGATGTTTCCCTGAAGGTCAGGATAAAACGCTGGGCCCATTTGTATTTAAATTACTGCAGGGGCTCACTTCATACTGCACCTAAGGCTGAAAACAGGGTACTTTTCTTCTTTCCTCCTTTTCACACTAGATCAGTGAGCTGTACAGATTGTCTCTGTGACTACCAATGTGGGATCTCTCTCTGTCCACAGCTCCTAGCTCAGCTGAACTGTCTCAAGCACATAGTGACTCTCTATCCCTAATATTTAATTATATGCTGTCAGCTGAGCTAACCTAATAGCTTACTATGTATGGACAAAAGTTGTGGTCCTGCTATTACCCTGTCTGTTGCCACCTCTTGTGGCTTGTCAGGATGGCAAGCTTGGCAGAAAACAGCAGGTTTCCTTGACTACATGGAGTGCAAATGGCTCTTGAAAGAATACCAGTGTTGGGGCAAAATGTAGCTGGGACATGTCCTCATGATCAGAGGGGACAATTGGACCTCTTCAGTTAACCATTTCATGTCCTAAGTCTGATGGAACTGCACTGCAGTTCCTATAGTGGCCCTTCAACAGGGGCCTCAAGATCCCTGCCCAGATGTGCAAAAAAGCTTCATTCTCCACCGATGGTTCTGTTGGGTAGCATCCAAGCTCATCGGAGCCACACTTTGAACGGAGTTAAAATTTTCTTAAGCCAAATAAGATTTTTAGGTGTATAAATATTTATCCAAGTATATTTAGGAGCCAAAAATGAAAAGGCACAGCTAAATGTAATCCTCAGTCAGTATTGACCAGCTGTTTCTCTGGGCTAATGGGTTTAAGTCAGGAGGGATATTATGATGATCTAACTCTGCCTTGGATAGAGAGTGCATGGATTTTTATCAAGGTTCTAGCATAGAGGTCAGCTTGCAGCTCATATTTGCTCTTGGGTGGAATTTTTTTTTGCAAGTCTAGAAGTATATTCTGAGAATTGAAACTGTGACTTGCCTGGTTTCCCTCTTGGAAAAGCTGCTTCAGAAGTTTAGAAAAATGCTTCTGAAGTAGATGAAATTTTGGGTGGGGGAAGGGTTTGTGTTCTGTTAACTGGTTTATACTAAGGATCCTGCCTTAATTTTTTTTTGCCATTACTGCCTTTGGGTAGTCAATATTACCTGAGAGCATCAGTGCTGGTCACAACTTATATAGCTTATATAGCTTACCTCATTTCTAGAGCAGTTGAAACAACTGAGTGAGGAGGAACAGAGTAGAGCATGGAAAGATTGATCTGTTGCCCTCAGTACTTGGCAACCAGCCATTTGCAGCTAAGGGACTTCCTGAGTGAGAAAAGGCTCTATCGCACTTGGACACGAAATAAGGATGCTTGACTCCAGTTCCAAGCAGAAGAAAATCAGAAGGCTTTATTGTATAATTATTAGTACCTTTTATAAGGTGTTCTGATACACACTTAAGATGATAAGGGTAAAGGGAAAAACACCTCTCTAGTCCCATTGGTGGAACAAGAGAAACACAACAGCACAGCTGTACAGATTTATTTTGAGAACATAAGTTATTTACAGAAATTGTCCTTGAAAGAAAGACTCGCCTGAGAAATCTTCCCTGGGGAAGAAAATAGCCACTGGCAGGCTGAAAACCTTTCAGACTCAGAAATATTAGGCCCACAAGGCTCTACTGAATATAGTTTTTTAATCGATGTATTCCCTTTGAATTAATCCAATCTCCATTTGAGCCCGTATTAATATTTCGCTTAGCAAAGTTTCTTTTGCAACATCAGAGACTATCTTTTAGTTGAGAAATCAGGCTTTTCTGTCAAGATTGCTTCGTAGTCAGATGGTAAAAGCAAATATTGGTGTTCTTTACTCAGTGCTTAGTCAGATTATTGAAGGTGAATATTCTTTGATGTCTGTCCAGTGTAGTAATTGCACTGACATCAACTAATTTTTTTGTTACCTGAGATAAGTGACCTTCTTGCAGGTTTTGCAGCAATGTTCTTTGAAAGGGATTCATTATTTACCTGTCATGGATGTTTGTGCTCAGCCATCTTCCTTAAGAGGTTACTTTCTGGATTAGATGTCTGTGTACCTTACTGAAAACTTTCTCAGCTTTAGTCCATGTTCTACTATTTCTCTGCTTCAGTCCATGTTTGGGTATGATGGAGGGTGTAAAGCTTCAGTGTCACACATCTGATGGTATTGTCTGTTTGCCTTCATGTGCAAAGCCTTTGACAAGCTGTCACTCTGTGTGCCTGGGTGGCAGTGTCTAAGTAATGGCTTCATTCTACAGCTCTGCTTTGCTGGAGTCCAGGACCCAGCACTCTCAAGAGACAGGCAGAGCCATCATTTTAATTTTTACATGATTTTTCAAGGTAACTTTGTATATATGCATCTAGTCCCCCACACATCTGATCATCTGTATGAATCGATCCTTTCTGTACAGAGTGAGACCATCTGGTTCAATATCCAAATTATCTGGAGTGAAGTTCTGTATTTGGCATGAGGAAAAACGTGCTTTCTGTAAAAGATGAAGTTGCAAGAAAACAATTAGATCTGCTTTCTTGTCAACGCTTGATACATGTACCTTAGACATGTAGGGTGACAAATCCTTGGAAATACCTCAGTAAGACCTGTCTTTCCCTACTCTCGTTAGTTTTCTTTTCTCCCCTAAGGATTTAATTTCTATGACGAATAGGAAATTTCTTTGTTGAAACATCTGGCCTTTCAGATCTGGGTGTAGAGTCTCAACCCTTCAGAACAGTTTCTGGTTTCATGAAAAACCTAACAAGCCTTGAAAAATTTTACTCAGTAGAAGTTAGTTGAAGAAGACTCAATGTAAAACAGAGTTACACAGGAAAAAATGTCTCTAATTAGGGTCATGCTAAGTAATATGGTTAAATGTTATTTCAATAATTGTTTTAATAAGTATTCTGAAAATAATATGATTAAGTTCAACATGAGGGTAAAGTAAAAGATTGTTTCTCCTCTGTGTGAAAGTGTTTATAATGTTTGGACGTGGTTACTGCGGACTCTTGGAAAACTTAAGTTTGCAGCTTAATGTTTATAAAAAAATAATTTCTGAAACTGTATGTGTCAGTATTAACAAGAACAGCATAATGCTTCCCTTTTGAAGTGATTATATTTAACTTGTTGTCCTTATTTCTCTTTCAGATAATCCTAGGAGAGACTCTCTCAGTCTTTTATAATAATTTGCACTCAAATTCGTTTGTCAGAAATAACTACATAGCCACTATCTACAAAGCCATTGGGACCTTCATTTTTGGGGCAGCTGCTAGCCAGTCGTTGACAGACATTGCCAAGTACTCCATAGGTAGACTGCGTCCTCACTTCATTGCTGTGTGCCAGCCCGACTGGGCACGGATAAACTGCAGCCTGGGCTACATTGAGAACTTCACTTGCCATGGGGACAAAGCAAAAATCCAGGAGGGAAGGTGAGTCTGACTAACCTTGTGTGTATACAGCCTTGGTTGTATAGCACATTTGTTAACCTGGGGCAATGAATGTGGTAATGCTGCTGCAGTTCTTGTGCTTCTCTTAGAATAAATTTATTGTAATGAATTTTAAACATTAAACCCTGTCTAGACCCTGGTTTGTTGTTGGTTTGGTTTTTTTCCAATTTGTGAAAGCTTATTTTATAAATGTACAGATAAATGCCTAATTTTGTGTTTGTTTCTGCTTATGGGTGATTGTCTTTATTTTTCAGTTTCAACTGGCTTTTATTTGTGTTTCTAAAATGTTTGCATCCCAATGAAAAGAAGGATTTGAAATATAACTTAGAAATTGGCTGTTTTAATTTTGGAATGAAAACAAATAAAGGCAAAATATGCACATCCATATAAATAAATGCAGGACTATTAAAATCACTCTATTAATTTCTCTCATTATTAAGAATTTTTAAGTCTTGAATAATTATCTGCCAGTATAATTGCAGCACAATACTGTGGAAACAAGTATAAAGCCTCTGACACTTCAGACTTTAGTCATTGTGCAATAAACTCAGTGGTCAAGTGCTACTGGAAATGTTAAAGTGTGTTCAGAATAATTTGAATTGCTTGAGCTTTCTGTGACCTTACCTTTACAGAGATTTCTTTTTCTAGAAGTTCTATATACTGTCTTAGTTAGAACTTCTCTCTTTGTGTAGTTGTTAACTAGATGTGTGTAGTTTTGCTCCCTGTCCTCTGTGCTCCTTTGCCCTTTGGGCATGTGTTTGCTATAATTTTCCAGTAGCCTGCATGGTATTTTTCAGTAGCCATAGGAAAATGTTGATGAAACATAAGTGGCTGTTGGTGGTAGAGGAGCAAGTGCATGGATAGGCAGTAGAATAGTACACTGGGTACCTGTGGCAGGGGATACAGGGTTGTCTTCTTGGAGAAGCTGCTATGGCCTACAGAGCCAGTGCTAGCCAGCTCCAAGTCTTGAATTTAACTTCTTCATGAGCCTAAAAATGCTTCTTAAGTGTAAAGAGGGGTGTGGAGAAAATTTGAATTGATTGCAATGATTGAAATGGTCCTGAATGGTCCTGAAATAGTCTTTCTGGGTTTTGGGGATGCTGAAAAACAAGTTAGCTTATGCTTAGACCAAAAAAAAAAAAAAGAAAAAAAAGAAAAAAAGCTTTTTTGTGTATAGGAATAGAATGGGGGAACATTGGCAATAGTGATCGCTTCCCTTGTATTCTTCCTTTATTTTGACATCTCAGATTTCTATATTGGAAGCGAGATTTTTTTTTTTTTTTTGTCATCTCTTAACTGGTTGGCTTGGTTGGCTATTAGGTTTGTATTTCCAGCTACTGTCATGTTCCCCTTTTCTATTGCTACTGTTTCCTCTATAGACTGATGTGAGAGGGCTTTCCTCTTTGGTCAGAGCTTGCTTTGAGGTGCTAACCTGGAGGTGTACTTGCCTGGGGGGCTTCTGCTCTCAGATGAGGCTTTTGCATGCACAGGAAGCAGTAAACAAAAAGTTAGCAAGTGATCAAAGAAGGGTATGATAGATTAAAGTGGGACATTGTCCTGTAGAGGTGTATGACCTGGATGCAGTGATCCAGTAAATCTTTCAGGGTTTCTGATGATCTTGGGTCATGAGCCCACACGGAGGCCAAGTGCCCAAGGGCATTAACCTTTCAGTTAATAGCCCACTAAGAGGGGAGAAGTGGATTGCTGGGAGTTTTTCACAGGAAGCTGGAAGAGGTCAATAGTCTCTCAAGCTGTAACTCAGAGATGAACTTCAGTTAACAAAATTATTAGTGGTGCACCTAATACCATTTACTTTCATTTGCATAGATTAAATAGGCAGGTAGAAATGCAAAGGAGGAATGAGAACAGGACAATCATAGTGTTGTGTGTAAAATCGTATCATCTGAGTTGAACCTATTATTCCTCTGTATGCATTTGAATGCTTTTAAAGACTCATGCTTGATTGTACTGTCAAAAAGACAAATCCAGTATTTTATTATTTCATTGGAAACAATGAGAACAGTGTAATAATCCATTGTGTGCTTCCATTATTCATATTGTATTTTCTGATTGGTTATCTCCTTCCTTCTCATGTCTTCTTATGATTTTTTACTAATCAAAAGTATAAAATAGTTGTGGTATGGAGCATCCCTGAGTAGATCGGACTTCTTGTGCTGAAATAGAATAAGTGTGTGTGTGTTGAGGAGATGGGTGTAAGATTGAAACTTCTAAAATATGCTTTGGAAGTGATACAGACATTAGGTAATCAGTCAGTGTTTTCCTCCTTAACAGTAAAACTGGGAGCAGAACCATTTGAAGTAGTTTATTTTTTCCCACATGAAGATTAAGGAGTAAGCTGTGTAAGTTCTTCGTAGTACTGGGATGTGTCAGTTTGGTTCAGAGTGGGTTCAAAACACCACTTGCAGGAGCTTCTAGAAGACTAACCTCAAGAAAATAGTCTGTGTTTCTGGAAGCCCATAAGTTTTATGGTTGGAGGCTGAGAATGTTTTAGGCAAACATTGCATATTATGTTCCAGTACTGTTTTATGTAAATCTGATGTTTCCAACTCTTTGCATATGTCTACTATGTTATAACATGGGGACATGAGAGAAAAACAGTAGTTAGTTTTTATTGTTCAGTGGTAACAGCAGTATTACAGTACATACTTGCTTTATCAGGAATATAAACCAATGGATTTAGGATTGATTGTCTAAATGAGTAAAGTGCTCATGAGTGAGTTAGTTTCAGTGAATTGTCACTTTCTAACTGCAGGTTAATAAGACAGTTCTTCCTGACTGAAGCACCTTGCTTGTAATACACCATGCCGAAAGCAATCATTTTCAGGCTTAAATGTCTTTGGTTTAAATACCTTCGGTTCTCCTTGATGACTTTTATAGTATGTATGCATTTTGATTATTGCTGCTGGCTCAGCAAAGCAGAGGATCGCAAACACAGTGGTGTACTTAGTAAATCTAAGTCAATTAATAAATCTGATTCATATTTGTTGAAAGATACATGTAACAGGTGGCACATATACATCCTAGTTTGTAGCACTTAAAGATCTCTAAAATACACATGGAAATCACTGGTTAAATTAAAAATTTCTAGCTAAATATTAACATGTACTTTTTTTCTGTACCCCTTTGTAAGGCAATCTTTTCTTCAGGTGGTGTTTGACATTTAATTTAAGCTAGTCACAGAAGCTTACAATAAGCTACTCAATAGCATTTTTCTGAGGTGAATGACTTGTACAGAAGTGCCATCTCAAGCTTTTATGGAGATTTGATGTTAGGTTGCTAGGTTTGATGTTAGCTAGTTTTGTGTAGAGCTGTGTAGTATTCTGCCTGACATGGCTTGTTTTAGTTACAGAAAAGTAAATTTGATATGGAAGCAGAAGTTTTAGTGTCTATGAATGAAGAGACATCAAAGTCATGGTGTTCTGTTGTCACTGATGCTTGAAATTAGCGTGTCACTTTTAGTGTACTGCTATATACTTTCATGCCACTGAATTGCCTTTAGGGTACTTTTCTTAGCACCTATAAAGATAATGACTAGTCAGTTGGCTGTTTCCCCTTTCAAATAGGCAAAGCAGGGCTCAACAAAATAGGTAGGTGTGCCAGGCTATAACCCTGATAAAGTGGGGGTGTGAGTGAGTAGTATTTACTCATCCCTTTGGCAGCTTCCGTTTTTGCTCATCTTCCTTTTCTTCTGACTTTCCACTGCATACCTTGCCCTAGCTTTGAGTGGATTGGCAAAATACTCAAAATTCCTCCAGGAGAAGTAGGCAGATAGGACATATGATAACTTCTCCGTTTTTTATTGGTATATAAGGCATATTTCCCAAACCTGTCTGCTCTAACCAATCCATGGCAGATTGCTCATACATCCTGTTTGGTAGCTTTCCTGCATCCGAAGGACTGAACAGAAACCACAGATGTTCAGCAGCAGTTCTGAATTAGTGTTTCAGTGTTCCTCTGATAAGTATACTCTGTTGCTGTAAGTGTAGTTGCTGGTTGTCTGAAATGAGTGTTTAAACAGTGAGGCTTGAGAGTCTAGTAGAGTAACGAAAGAGAACATTGAGAGCTGCTCTTTTCCTCTAGTATGTGAACACTTGATTACTCTGGAATAGACTTATTTTTTAGCATCTGGCAGAGGGGAAAAAAGACAACTTTATAAGGTATTTGTTCAGTTAAACTGAAATACATTGTGCTTCAAGATTTCTAGACAGTGATAGTGTGCCTTCTGATTCTGTCATTGGGACGTACTGAACCATGGTGTGGCAATATTAACTGGGGGCTCCCAACTCATTTTGGCAATCAGGAATTGCTAATTCAACATAGGTTGCCTTTGCCTAGATAAGCATTTGTAATCTCTGGGAACTAGAATGTGGAATCCAGGGGACACACTTGACCAGATGAACCTGAACCTGGTAAGCCAAGAATGATATTTCCTCTTGGTTGTAAAATTTAAGTACATGCGATTTAAATAAAGGTTCTGTCAATATTTTTTTTTTTTTGAGGCAATTGAGAACTTAGTAGGTGTAGGTAGGTAGGTGTTTGTCTCCAATTTTATTAAGTTCTTTCTAGGAGAAATAAAAACTAAAACAAAATCAAATAAAGCTGCCTAAGCCTTCCCAGCAAAAAGTGTCAAAACTGAACAAAAACTCTACAAAATCAATGAAGAACCCCGAAACCAAAGTTCTGGTATTGACAAGTTGTGTGTGATTGAAAGAATATTTGAATTAGTCTTACTCAATTCTCAAAAATGTAGCAGGTGCTATATAGAGCTTACAGTATTTTTAGAACCTAATTTAGGATTGTGCTGTCACTTTGGTGAGTCTATATAAATATATATAATTTTATAAACTTGGCAGAACAAGCTACACATTAAATCCTTGTCTAAAGGTCAGGTGTATTGAATCTGATGCTATTTAAATTTATGTTTTATCCACAAAATGTTAAAAATAAGTGTTGTGGCATGAGTATGCTATACTCTTACCTAGTGTCTGCTGAATAATTTCACAGAGATGATAATATACTAGGGTGTAATAATGTACTAGTTAGAGCTCATGCAAGTGATGCCTCCCTAGAACTTCAAAGCTTCAAAGCATACTTCTTTTAATTTTCCTGTTTTAAAATAATTTCCTGCAGTAATAATGTGGGGGAAAAAGTAAGTTTACAATGTCTGTATTCAGTAAGGAGTGAGAAACACAAATTTGCTAATGCCGTGTTGAACTTAGAAGCCTTGAAAACAAAAGGCTTTTATTTAATGTGTTCCTCTTCTTTCATGTTCAGTGTACCTGGTTTTCTATTGTGCCACACTGGGATTTACATACATGTATGTAAATCTCTGAATGAAACAGTCTAAGTGGGACAAATCCATTTAGTGGATACAAGTTTAAGAATCAATTCAGATACCTGATAATTGGGTTATAAAGCTATTCTGCATAGTTTTGGATTATCGTGAAATATGTATTTTTATACCAATGGTGGTGAAAACTGTTTTCGAAAAAACTTTTTAAAATGTCAGAAGAAGGATTACATGATTCCAGAAAATAAATACGCTGGCTTCTCTTGCTTCTTCTAAAAGATCATTTTCTACCCTTTTGAGTATACAGAGTTACTT
>VWYO01011025.1:207632-229273 GCA_013400275.1 Rhadina sibilatrix
TATCTAAGATAACAGGAGGAAAAAATCCTTTAAGATAAAACTATAGGTGTGTGTATCAACCACATAGTACTGCAGGAACAGGTATCCCCTTAAGCGTTGTGCCACTGCCTTCTTTCCTTTTCCCCTCTGAAGATTACAAGAATCTGCTGAAGGATGTGATCTGCACACTTGCCAAGCACTTCTTGCCCAAAGCAGTTCCTTACAGAAGGAATAATACATAAATCCCTGATTTAATAGAGATTATAATTTTCTGTCTTCATTCCATTTATGTAAAATAAGACTACTGGCAATCAAAAAAGTATTGTGTGGATAAGTTACACAGACATAAGAAATTGAACAGGAGCCTGTAATCTGGTGCACGTGAGAACAAACTGTTAGTCTTTAGAGGTGTTGGTTTGAGTACTCCTTGCTGCTGTTTTCACTTTAAGTCTTTTCCTGAGATAGAATTACAAAGAAGAGACGTAAACAAAATCCTAATTTTTATTTTCTTCCCTATTGGAGGAGTTTACCTGGAAGCGTAGTAGAAAGTTAAACTTTGCTTTTGTGCATTGAGTTAAATGGAATGACAAAATCAGAACTGATGAAAGATAACTTTTTTGTAATGGTTTTGCAATGTGTGTGAGGAAATTGCAGCATGGAATTTTGTTGACTTTGGAGTCTTGAAAGCTCAAAATGTACATGTTTTTGTGTGCATGAATGACAAGAGTTGGTAACTTCTTGCTCCCTTGGTAAAAAATAAAACAATTTGGAAGTTCCGTGTGCAGATTGACTGCTGCTTATTTTAAAAGGAAAAAACCCAAAAAGATTAAGAGTATGATTTTTTTTTTATTACTAGTTATTTTGCCATCAAGTTTATTCCCCTGGTAGCTGCTGATACAAACTTCTGCTGTCAGAGGCAAAATGGCTAGCTTAAGTAGTCGTTGCTCTGTTAGGTTGTTCCATCAGTGTGTAATACTTCTGTTTCAATAAAATTTACGGAATATCTGCACACCTGAATGTATTGTCAGTTGATTTCTTGAATTCCCAGGGAGTAAAGAAACAAACACCCATCAAATCATGCCAGCAGAAGCTTTTAACCAACTTTGGAACCTGGTCAGTCTAGCAGTGAAGACAACCTTTGTACTACATGCTGTTGGTCAAAACTACTTCATATTGATCCTGAGTTTGGGAAGAAGTTACTTTGTACCCTTGTTTCTTGCACAGGCTGCAGTGTTTGTTTCAAAGACTGGGGGTTAGGAACGTGGTTAGAAATTAGTAAATACCTATCTTTTCTTAGAACCTGTTAGATTGGGTTTATGTCAATAGGATAAGCAGGGACATTTAGTTATATGTGATAGACTGTAAAAGGAAAAATGTTGAAAGTCTGCAAAAACGTGGTCATGGTATTAAATCATGTGTATAACATGTCAGCATTGACAGTTTCCTCACTATCTGCTACTGCATAAAGCAGAGCTGGGTGGATCCACCCTTCACCCCAGATATGATTAGGGAATTGTGCAAGATACTTGCTATTAAATGTTAGGTCTCCTGTTATAAAAAAAACTCAATAAATTTTTCCAGATGAGGATTCTGAAACGGAAGGACTGGCAGCATTTTCCTATGTGTAAGTGTCTGGCTTTGTACTGAAGTGTGGGTATAATTACTGGCAGAGAGAGAAAAAGGTGGAGAAATTGTGAACATGGCATTCTGAGTAGTTCCTGATATTGTTCAGTAGGTGAACTGCTTTTGTATCTACTTAAATTTTCTTTGCAGTAATGACTACAGAGTCATTGAAGTGCTTAATTTCAGAGTCCTCAAACCTCCCAGCCCACACTGATCTTGCAAGCTGTAGTGCTGCAAGTCCAGCACATGAGGAAAGAGTAAATGTTGGGAGAACAAGTTGATTGTTCTCTTGAACAGAGAAAATAGACTTTAAAGAATGTGGTGTTTAAGTGCAGAATTAGGACTTTAAACCATGGCACTGAAATACTAGGAATATTTCACTGACAAGCATGCAGCTTGCTTGTCACAAGAGTTGGCTTGCTCAACACAGACATGCTGAGCTGCAGCACTCTGGCATTTATTCCCTTCCAGATCATGGAATGGGTAACACAAATGTCAGTGGAAACTTTGAGTCAGACTGGGAGAATCCAGGGAACTTGAAGCTGGAAAGGACATGCTGGCTAATCCAGCTGGGTGTATTTATTTGCTTTAATATGGGAGTGTGCATAATATTTTGCTGAGCCTTCTGCTTTTCTCCAAGGGATCATTCCATAATTTTATAGTTAGGTTGGGAAGACTTCCTTACCATTCAGCCTCTGCCAGGTTTATTGTAGTACCACAGGATGCCCTTTCTTGTGGCATATCTCTTTCTACTGTCATTTACTTCAATTTCTCACCATTTAATCTCCACGGTACTATATGTGTTTAGCTGTTCTCTAGTCTTGTGCTTCTCAAAACTATTAATATTCCTGTTAGATTCCTGCATTTGTCTTCAGGTTTCTATTAAAACACTTAATGTCTTCATATTCAGGTGTTCATGTGAAGACATTAAGTGAAGACAAGACATCAAGCTTGTTTACTGAGTTTGTGTGCAGTACTTCACTTAAGAAATTATGCACTTTATAAAATTGTGCCAAGCAGAACTTACTACTTAAAACATGCTCTTTCTTGTAAGTTGCAGTCCAAGGTGAATGGTCCTTTTATGTGCTGTGTGCTATGTTCCATTTTTCTACTAATTGTAGAAACATAACCTGTCAGGCTGGCTCTGCTCCCTAGGCTAAGCTGGCATTGTGCATGGAAGGTAATAGAAAGCTGTCAGTGTCAAGTCCTTCAAAGCAATCTCTCTTAGTCTTGCTTATCTGGACTTAGAAATCCTGGCTAAAATAACAAAGTGGTTCAGCTGATCTGCTTCTTGTAGGAATTTGTACTTCCATTATTTTTCCAGGTATTCTTTAAAAATGCAGACATTTTTAAATCATAAACCATACTGATAAATTGTAGTCGATTTTATGGCAACCTTTTTAAGAACTATTGTGTCTTAACCTTTGTCTTTATTGGAAACCATGTGGAATTCATGACAGAACTAAGTTTTCAAGAAAGCAAATCAGCCCTTAAATTACCTTGTTTCAGGACTGTTTTATGATGTCTAGCTCTCCTGTATACATTGGAAACTAGGAGTATACTTTAGACCTCAACTGAGACCTGAAGCTGGTTTTATGTTACTACTTAAGGCATTCTTCTAACTTGGGAATAATATATTGTCCAAGTGGAAGTAATTAAAGATTATGTTTTTTTCCTGTTAAAATGAAGCCCTGTTCTTGACATAGGAAGAGATCTGTGAGGTAGGTATTGATGGAGTAAAAGACATGGACATCTGAAAACCTGTTTTTTTGATGTCAGAATTGGCCCTTTTGGAAACAATCAGATTAAGCTGCACTTGCCAGCTCATTTTCATGATACTTCAGTTTCATGATATTGTTCTAGGACTATTTTGAAAACGCTATTTTGGAATCTGCTGCGTGAATTTCTACTGGGATAAGTTAGCCTTTCTTTTACTGGTCAAAGGCAGGGATTTGGAGAGTTGTCCATACCATTTTACTGCTGGCTCATGGCAAACCACCGCTTGCAGTAGGATCACAAAGAAGCCTGGGCTGTGCAAGTATTTGGTCTGATTAGACATGACATTCTCCTGGCTTTGGGAAGACATTATTTATGTGCTGATGAATTGTTGGGAAATTTTTCATTGTTGATCTTGGTGTTTTGAAAGAATTAAAAAAATTTTTTTTCAAATGTCTGTTTTTTAAAAAAGTCTAGAGACGGCAGTATTGCTAAAGAAATTTCAGTGGGATTGCACAATGTGCAAGTTGGATCAATATTTGTCCCAGTTGTACTTCTGGCAATACTTCATGTGCTAAGCACGATATTTTTAGTCATGTACAGCATCCTTATCCATGCCTGATAAGAATGCATTCAAAATTTGTAATCTTCAACCTGGGACAAAGCATTCATAATGAACCTTAGGCTAATACATTCCTGAAACAAAAAAGACCAATAGTTAAGAACACTTTTAAAAGGGTATAGGAATTCCAAAATAAACTTAAAGAATGGTAATTTTGTCTTTTATCACTTACTAATCTTCTGTATTCCTTCAGATTACAGGCAACAGGTTGCTTTCAATAATTGTAGGAAATGTCATCTTGTGGCCAACAGGAATAGCCCTAGAGGTATTGGGTAAAATACTGTCATAGGAATCAAGAATTCCTTATTCTGTATCTTCTGCAGAACAGCGTGCTTCGTGTTCTCAGATGACATGTTTGAAGGACAGGGCTCTTCAAAATGCTTCTTGTATTGGTTTTCCTGGTGGACTCTTGCCCAGAAATTTTAAGTGTTAGAGTACAAGAGTGGAAAAGGGATATCTAGCTACAGTGTAATCTTAATGGTTTTGAACTTTAAATATTATTGAAGTTTTTCTTTTTAAGAAGTTAATTGGAAAATATCAGTTGATGAAGCAAAAGTTATCTTGTTTCAGATTGCTTATTTAGTATCTCTGAACCCAAAAGTTATTGCTAGTGTTTTAAATCAACTCTAAAACCTCTGGAATAAACCTGTGTAGGCTTTTTCTGGTGCAGTTTCTAAATGTTCTATATGCAAATTAATTCAGGGAGTTTTGCAGTTTCACTTGTGCACAGGATAGTTTCATTGCCTTTTTTGTGGTACCCTTTGAGTAGGGTATCTTTAACCTCATTATACTGCTGCATGTTAGCAGAACATATCTGCTCTGCCAGCAGAGCTGTCTTCACTACTCCTAGTCCAAAGAGTGGAAATGTTTCCCTTGACCAGGAATTTCCCTGGCCTCGGGGTCTCCGCCTGGCAGAGACTCCAAAACAAGGGACTACTGGATATGGTAGAAGTCAGTCTGCAGAGCTATGAAACTATTAAGCTGGTCATGTTTTTGTATGCCAAACTGCTGAGGGAGGAATGTTCTGGTTGAGTAGTTAAATTGCATGGAAGGCTCTCAGTGCTTAAGACCAAATTAGAAATGTCTTTCCATTTTTCTTCTCTTCTTGAAGAGGAGGGTGGCATTTATTTTACAGCTGTGTCTCCTCACAAAACCAGCTGAGCAGGGGAGGACCTGGCCAAAGGAATCCTGGACTTCAGTGTCAACTCTCAAGTCCCTTCAGCCTGGATCTAATAAAAGCCTTTGGGAGCTGAAGGCAGTATTGACATTTTAAATGAGATCACCAAGTACAAATCATTTCTGCAAATATTAGATGAGGGGTCATCTTTTGCATTTGGCTGGCTAATAAACTGTGTTCTTGCCTTTCCTCCTACCCTTCAATGACCCCTCCTTTCCACCCCTACCCTCAAATGATGAGTGTCTGTGTGAATCACACATTGCACAAAGGTGTATAAATGTAAAATAAACTACTAGATATAAGTTGGTAACTACTGCCTCTTGATGGTGACTAAATGCAAGTAATTGTTTTGGGGTGATTAATGTCATTTGTATTCATACATATACTGTGACTATAAGATAAGGAATTTTAAGAAGTAATTATATTTAAAGTATTCTGGCATTTGTCAAGATGAACTATTAAAGGACCCTTGACGACTGTCTTTGAAGATGTGTTCCCTTACTATTCAAACTTCAGTCAAAAGTCTAGTACTGATGTAGAGATCATCTTAACTCTGGAAAAGGATAACTGCTGAACAGTGAAGTGTGTACTGTTTATCAAAATCTGTGTGACATGGCTAGGGAGCCTCCTTGAAAAGGAGTATGGACATGTTTACATTTTACCAGTTCACTTGTATAATATAGATTAGTATCGCTGCAGACTGAATGTTGTAAAAGAAAACTGATGATGTCTGATTTTTTTTCTTTTCCAGACTTTCATTTTATTCTGGCCATTCTTCATTCTCCATGTACTGCATGCTCTTCGTGGCAGTAAGTATGCTCTTTCCATCTAAGTGACAACAAAAGATCTGTTAGCTACCCAGTACTGAATATTTACTTGGCTGCTTTGCACAAGGGACATTGCTTTTGCAGGATGCTTGTCTGGTACAGTTAAAGACTCCTCAATAGCAGTTATAAGGATGGTGATACTGGGACAAGAAGTAAAATGATCAGTATGCCCAAGAGTACTTAATATGGTACTTGGCTTGTGTGTCATGTCTAAAATGAATCCAATGACAAATATGTTTTGAAAAGAAGACGCTACTTAAATTTAGTTACATTTAAAGTATTATAAACCTTATAAAATTTTATAAGGTTTATAATACTTTTAAATTTATAAGGCTTATAAAAATCTATAATAAAATATGTCCAATTTAATGAGATGTGCAAAGCCTGTATTAAAGTAAAGCAAACAAGACCCTTAAACCCTGATCAAATGTGGGTGGGCCCATAAGCACAAAACAGCAGATCAAATTGAATTTTCAGTTTCCTTTTTATTTTTCTGTATTTTTTAGGGACAGAGGGGGAAGACTGAGGAAAGCAAGGGGACAGTAAATACTAGTGATAAGATCAATTTAGAAATGCTTCATTTGGAGATTAGTATATTTTAGTTGAAATTGTTCCAAGTCAACTAGGACATATTACCTTCACTCGTAGCATCAGGTTTGTAATAGAAAGACTGATTTTGTTGTTCTCCCCCTGCTAAGTAGGAACACCAAAGGCATTAACATCTTTATGGAATTTTGTTGTTAATGTAGATGTAAAATTAAACTCTAGCCCTAGACTTAAGTTGGTAACATAATATGTACATTCCATGATTTTTACAGACCTCAGATTCAATTTGCTTTTTTGTCTCTGTTACATTTTTAAATTTTTCACTCTTGGCAATAGCATAACATCCACAGTGAGTGAACCAGTTGTTCAAACTAATAAAAAACCCCACACACACAAGAGGGGTGGCTCTTCAGTGTGGTGTAGGTATGTTTTTAGCTTTATTTTAAAATAAAGCTATTTCAGAAGCTTGGTGTTCAGTTTTGATCTATCATGCGGGTTTTTTTATGGCTAAACCTGTTTGGATTGTCTCTCCTGCTTACGGGTCTTACCTAATGCAAACAAAAGAGTTCATAAAAGTATTATATCCTGGGTTTGACTAGAATATGGTATAACTTCCTGTCGGCTGTTTGGGTTTTGGAAATAAATAGTAAAATGTTTTTGCTCATTATGACTGGCAGTCTCCAAAATTTTATGGGCCCACTCATAATAGCATTTCAAACCCAAGCCCACTCTCTCCATAGTACAGTGAAGCAATTACTGCTATACAGAGAGCACCATAATACTGACCTGCCCTTCTGGGCCCTTCTAATCCAGCATCTTCTCACATGGTTTTGTTGAGCAACATGATAACGTGGTACTTACACCTCATAGAAGACAAACCTGGAGATAAGAAAAACCTTGGTAGGTGTGTAGCAATATGTATTGCTTATAATTTATACTGACTGGATTACAGTCGTCTGTCAGGGATCTGAAGCTGTCTGAGCTTTTACCTCTGTCCCCTGTGTGTAAGGTGCATTTTGCTGCAGCTTGGGTAAGTGGTGGTGGTCAGGAGGAATTCCCAACTCATTAATTGAAGGTAATGGGTCACACTAGATAATACAACTTTCTAGGTGCATACAAGGTAGTAGAGGATGTCTTGAACAGCCTGGACTTGAGACCTTGTTTAGTTAACCTACTAGGCTTGGAAAAAATTCAGCCTTTGGCAAGAAAATAAAGAATTCTTTATTTTGAAGTTACAAGCTTCATGTGGCTTGAATAATGCTTTCTGGAGTGCCTGTGGCATATTCTTTTGAATCCATGCAAAAGAGCTTGTCTGGAAAGTTCTTGAAGAGGAAATTATGAACCTTAGCTGTCTTGGGGTTTTGTGTGTATGAGTTCCCCTCCCACATGGGCAGGTGGCAAATCAAGTGCAAACCTTTTCTATGCAAGCTGCTTCAAAATACCATAAATCCTGGCCTTGTGTCTGGATCAGATATTTGCTGTGTTCAGAGCTGTCCTTGTGTTCACTCAGTTCTGTAGTAACTCAAAACATTGCTTAGTAGCATCTTTAAACTAGAGGTGTACAAATGCCTTTAACTCTTCTAAAATGACATTTGAACGGGGAGTGTTTTATTGGAGATCTGTTTGTTTTTCATTAATTAGTCAGTGAGTTTCCAGAGCCCTATCTGTTCCTGCACCTGTTTTTTTTGTCTCTGTCTGAGCTATATTGCCCAATAAAAATAAGAGGCTTTGCGCAGATTAGACTTCTACTTCCTTCTGTCTGATAATAAGATTATTCATTTAGAAACTGCCATGAGGCCATTGTAGGGAAATCTGAAGAAGGTTAATGGCTCCTGTGCAGCATGTTTTTGTCTTGCTGATTAATACAGCCTTACTGCATACCAAAAAACCAAATCAAGTGCATATGTCTTCAAAAAGACAGCTAGTGCAGGAAGGTGAAGAAATCACACACGCGCACACACACACTTGCCGCGTGGCAAGGCTGAGTGCTGCTGCTGGCTCCAAGCCAAACCTGCAGCACTTGATTTGTTCATTTGCTGAACTCTGATGTTGGCTTCATTTGTGCCCTGCACACATTCTGCAGCCACGGGCTGAGTCACCAACAGGACAGGCCATTAACATGTGGCATTACTCAGAGGCTGTGTTAATCACAACCAGACATTAGCATGCTGCTTTCTGGAGAGGCTGGAGGAGTCTGTCGTGGGTGTGTGTGTGTGTGTGTGTGTGTGTACTGCAGGAAGTGTGCTCCCAAAAGTTACCTGCTGAAAGCACGTGCTGTGTCAGGTGAATCCATGAGTCTGTAGAGAACCAGTCCTTGGAGGAGCATCTGAGGGAGGTGGGGGTTCAGCCTGAAGGAGGCTCAGGGCTGACCTTACAACTCTCTACAGCTGCCTCAAAGGAGGTTGTAGCCAGGTGGGGGTTGGCCTCCTCTCCTAGGCAGCCACCAATAGGACGAGAATAATGGCAAATGGCCTCAAGTTGTGCCAAGGGAGGTTTAGATTGGATATTAGGAAAACTCTTCTTGGAAAGGATTGCCAATTATTGGACCAGGCTACCCCAGGGAAGTGGTGGCATTGCCATCCCTGGAGTTACTTAAAAAATGTGTGGATGTGGCACCTGGGGACATAAATGACTGGTGGACTGGGCAGTGCTGAGTTAACAGTTGAACTCAAATGATCTCAAGGCTCATTTCCAACCTAAACAATTCTGTGTTTCTATGACATTTTTGACTTGGCAACCATTTGGATTTCTTCAAGAGTCTGAATTATGTTGAGGATTATTATTCCTTTCTTCTGTTTACAGAAGAAATTGTCTGAGTCGGACTGCATGGCTTTGCTGGTATCAGGAAAAAAAAAGTGCAATTTTGAACATAATCCTGTGCTCCATGCCCCATCTCATAGCAGGGGCCACATCTGGAAACACCACTCACTGTCATCAAATTCTCTTGCTTAACTGTTTGTTGCATGGAAACATTAAATAGTTTATATTATCCATCTGTTTAAATCAATAGCAGTATCCATCACATGCTGTTCTCGCAGTACAGAAGTCATGTAAAGAAGCTGTTGTGTCTAGCTAGACAAATTTAAAGCTTGAGTTTTTCAGCCCCCTTCCAGGTTAAAGTTACAGTTTCTTTTATTTCCTAACGTAGAATAGGTGAAACCCCAGAAAAAAACCTGTTTGCAGCTGTCAGTCTGGGAAGCTATGTGGAGAGTGTATTTTGAGATTCATTTGGCAGAGCTAAATGGGTTTGTTTGGATCCAAGCAGAGCTGTTATCTCTGGGATAAGAGTTTCTGCCAACAGCAGCTTTGTGTGGAAACTAGAGGGAGTTTGACCGCAACAGTATGTGGGAATCCAGTGACCTAATAACAGATGATGGATCCCAAATTATCTGTGTTGTCCTTTCCCCATGCTGCTCCTTTTTTTAATATAGTTAAACAGCTGGCATGGCCTCTCCTGTACCAAAACTATTTAATCTTGATTTGGAGAATGGGAGGGCAAGTGTAGTGGAGCACCTCTTCTAGCAGTGTCCATGGGATCAAACTCGCACCTTGGCCCTAGAGGGGGGAGATGCTGCAGGCAGTTTTTGCTTTGACTTTTCAGTGTAAGTATGTTTTAAAAGTTATTGTAAGTTAAAATGCTAAATGCATGGTGCCATCAGTAGTGAGAATGATCCACCACAACTGTTGGCAGTTGGCAGAAATAGGTGTGGCCCTGAGGATTATGTTGCTGTAACAGAATCAGTCTTGGCTGTAGCTGGCCTGGGTACTTCCCTGCCGGCACCTCTCCCAGGATGAAGAGTAGGGCTGCACAAACCCAGCCAAGAGGCACTGCTATTCTGGGGGTGGCAACATGTTTGTGCTGCTAAGACTTGGGACAAAAAGGGATGATGAATCTTGCACAATGTAACTTGAGTGGCTCTCCTACAAGTCATTTGGAACATTTTATGTATCCAAGGACATGTGGGATTACAGATGAGAACAAGAGGGCAACTGGTGTTTTGGTGGCTGAGATAGAGAGCCTTCTTTTGCAGAGAGATCATAGGATAAACACAAGTGAAAGCAGGCTTTAGGCTGCTTTTGGTACTTATGCTCCCAAATGTGCCAGTCAACCTCTGCTCTCAAACTCTGATTTTGATTATCTTGGGGTGGGAGGATGAGTGAAACAGTACTCAAACAAGAGTCTTTAACATAGCATTTTAGCTATGTCTGTTTGCACAGCGGTTATTTTTTAAAATTTCTTCACTTTCCCACATGCTGTTGACTAGAGCTACAGAACTGTCTTAACTGTATTCCTGCCCATATGAAAGTTGAGGGCTAGTCTTCTAAAACTAATGAAAAGACATGTGCTACTGAAAGTGCTTTGTTTGGCTGTAGCTGGGCATAGTATCAAGTATCTTACTTTCAGCAGGTAAAAAAATAAAGGGTAACTTGAGCTGCAAAGGCTGAAGTATGGAAGCACTTCTACCTGTGAAGCTTCTACCTGAGTGTGTTCCTAGTATTCTTTTAATGTTGTTATTCAGACTTTTTATGGTAAGCAAACGAAGAAAACTGATTTCTCCATGGTTTGCTTGGAAGTTAGGGCCACAAGTAGTAATGCCAGTATTGTGAACTGGCTCCTCTAGGACTGAACTGAAAGCAATACATTGCAGTGCTTTATTTCTTCTAGTAAAGGTTAAAATACTAACTTTTGTTAGTTTTTTTTTTTTTTTTCCTTGAAAAGGGGAAAGAGATAACTGTTGTATTCCAATTTGCAATGGAGTAAAATGTTACTATTATCCTGCTCTATGGTAAAAATTATGTCAATGTGAAATTATTTTGGCAATGTACAGCCAAGCTGAAGCTGGAGGATTAAAACCCAAAAAAACCATTGCACACTGGACAAGTGGTATTTGTTTAAACATATTGATTATAGTTTTGACTGTGAATTGAAAGCTGAGCTGTTACTAGTAACAGGACCTCATGCCCATTGCTCAGGAGGCAGCTCTTGCACATCTTGCCTTTGAAAAAGGATTCAGCTGTCTTAAAGAGCCCAGACTGGTCATCCTCTGCCTTTTCTCCCTAGTTCAGTCATTTCCCCCCCTAGTTCAGCTCTCCAGTAGATCAGTTTCCTGAAGGGCTGTTCAAACATCAGAGCAGAGACAGGGGACACAGAGTAGTAGGACTATACCATCCCTTTGAACAGCAGCTCAGACATACCCCCACACTGAAGTCACTGCAGACCTGTATCCTTTTCCCTCACTGGAAGGGGAAGAACTAACACTGAACTATTGTTTCTTTCTTTTTTATTTTCTGCTTAATCAAAATAAAGGACATATAATAATGCAGATTTACCAGGGATCATAAATACGTGTTTATGAAAAGGAGGCGATCTCATTAAAAAGGCAAAATGTATTGAGAGACATCAAAGTCTTAAGTTGCTTTATTTTTATTCTTCTAAATACTTTTTGAGAAGCCCAGCTCATGAGTGACTCATGAATTCTTCTACCGCTCTGTATTCCTTTTATAATAAGTTTTCTGTTTGGATGTGAGCCTGCTGTATTTAAAAGTACATGGGAGAGACATTATCCAAATTTCTGGTTTGCAGGCAGTGTCTTGTTGGCTGATGCCTATAGCTCTGTGTTTATTCATAGATACAGTGCTTCCAGGTACAAAAGAAGCTGTTGCAGTTCTATGTAATATTTCCATAAATCTAAGATTGTGTGTAATGGGTTATTTCTCAGCACATCTTGTGGCTCTTTTGTGCTCAGAACTGCAATTTTTAAACTGCTTACTGGATTTCTTATGTTTCCTTAAATTCCAGAGTTTGTGCTAGCTGAAATATGATTAATAACTCTTACACAAAGGTGTTTAACAGCATTTATACAACTAGCTTTTATATGAAGTCATCTCTCAAGTTTCCCATAACAAGCAGAAAGGGAAGAACTATTTGCAAACATTACAGACGTAGGAGAAAGCTTTGAGAATCTCTGAAGGGAGCCTTTTTCTCTCCTGTTGCCTAGTCTGAGCAGGGAAGAGGTGTCTGAGTTGCTGAACAGGACCGGAGCAGGGATGGCTGATCACTTATCTGTGTGTCTGTCTAAATGTTTGGTTTTGGTTGCTTTGTAACATTATGCAAGAATCTAGCCTGCATGTCTCAGTTGTTCCATTCTCTTGGAGCATCATATTTTAATATGGGCAAAATGCTCAGATGCAAGCTGTGTCTTGTGCAAGTGTGTAGTACTTGTAACTACTGCAATGCCTTCTCCTCAGGGAAAGGTGACTGTGTATTTACTGATGGAGATGGAGGGTGAATAGTTACCTTGGCTCACTCTATCTATCTGCCCAACTTCCTAATGGAAGACTTCACAGTCTTAGGATGGGGTATTGAGTCCTGTAAGGATGTCCTTGGGGTATCTGTAGAAATGGAATTTTCCTATTTTACAAATGTGCCTGGATTCTCAGCTGTTAATGGCTAATCCCAGGCCTGCTGAAAAATTTTGCCCCATCTTTTCATATTAGTTATGCAAAGGCTGTTTTTCTGAAGACTTTAAAACACTGGTGCCTCCTGTGCTTTCCCTTCCTTCCACCCCTGCCTCATTTACAAAACTGTCTACACAGAAGCTCCATATCTACTCCCTCCACCTCAGAAATCCCAAAGCAAACCACATACTTGTGTACAAAACAAGTATTTGAGTGTGCTTAAACATTCCTAAATCAGAGCTTCTTGGTTTGGGAAGAATCCCTACGGCTTGTGGCTCTTGGGACTTTCTGGGTCAGCAGACTTGCTTTGAAGTATGAGCTTTCCTAACGGTAGCCAATAATGGATCCAAATACTAACTACAACCACAGTAGTATTTTGTGCCTCCTAGAACAGTAATGCCATAGGGCTCTTCCTTACTGCTCAGGCAGATACCATAAACCAAAGTCAGACATGACTAATAGTAAATGCTAAGCTAAGTAAAGTAAATGCCATTTACTTGCTCGCTTCTAAAACTTGTATCAACTACTGAGGTCTCTCAAAGTAGGGATTTATTTCATGACAACTGACTTTCTGCACCTTTGTCTCCAGAGTCATACTACTTGTATTTGGACAAACTGAGAAGTGTTCTCATTTCTCTATGTCACATGGAATTTTCTCTCTTGGAAACTGTATTCTCACTGTTCTGCTCTTAAGTTAAGGATGCTCTGAGTCTGTTAGGGTTGGAGATAAAAAATAAGAGTGAAAATAGATACATCTCTAAAGGGAAGGCGTGCATTGCTTCTGTTCTTTAGGACAGGACACCTGTAGGAAATGCTATTACTGGGGCCTCTTGGTATCAGGAGAAAATCCATTTTTGAAAAATATCAGAACAAATCAATTGATACAAGTAGTATTACTACTTCGTGTGGGAACACCACCACAATCCTCCCCTCTCCAAATTTCTTCCTTTTGACTTCCATTCTTGAAGAAGTGCAGGAGGATTTCCCATGCCTTCATAGGCAAAATTATTTTGCAGTACAGAATTTCTGTACGATTGAGTTTTGAAAAACATAGGAAAAGGTATTGAATGAAAAATAACCAAGGAGTTTGAAGTATTGAAACTAAATATCTAAAATATGATCTGGGTTCATGAACTGAGTAGGTTTTGGTAGATTTAAAAGAATTTTGTGCCCTTAAAGTGGAGAAAGTAATATGTTAGCTGTTAGGAAATTTCCTTATAAAGCCACATGGTTGCACGTCCTGAAGTCCATCTAGGAAACACAAGTCACTGTACTTCCAAATTAGATAGGCATGTGTTTATGTAAATTAATACTGCTCTGATGAAAGAGTGAATGCTCAAAAGTCATGCTAGAAATGTGGTGTAGCAAATAATTCTCCAGTTGCAGAGACCCTTCCATTCATGTCTGTGGCTTCTTGCAAGAAGCCACAAAGTAGCTGTGAGTTTCTCTTCATTGCAGTATTTTTAGAAATGAAGTACTGGACCATAGATTAAGAAGAAATTTGTGTTCAGGATGTGTGGCATACGCCACACATATTTTCATTATGGAGTAAACTTGTAGGGAAAAAAACCTGGAGATTATTTAATACCATTAAAAAGAAGTCTTATTAAATCTCTTTGCACTTTTAAAAGGTACGAACAAAGCAAACACAAGAAACAGCAGGATGGGGAGTGGAGAGTAATAGAGCATAGCTAAATGACAGCTGCTGAAGGATCAGAGTGCTCAGAACAGTGTGGAGGGAAATGATACCACACTTATCTGTGGTATCATTTCTCACCCTTCTCACACCTGGTTTTAGAACAATGTAAATCTATTTGCTAGCAGAAGGTGCAAGAAGGCCTTTGGCCATTTCCTGTACAGATATAGCAGCTGATGGTGTGAAGAATCATTTAGAATGTGTGAAGTCTACAGCCAACTGCTTGTGCTCTGCAGCTGATAGAACAGCTCCAGATCTTCTGTGGTGGGAGCTGACTCTCATAGTACAGAAATCAAGCTTTCACACAGATGTCAAATCCATTGTTAGAATGCTGACAGGAGTGAGTCACTACCAGAGCAGCTTGGGATGCTCCTGCTGTGTTCATAGGCTCACAAATTTGTTCTCAGCAATATGAGAAATGCTGGTAGGAGGCATTAACCAGATGAGATTTCCTAAGTTCCTGTGGCTTCTGCAGATCACAAGTTTTACTTATAAAACTTAGTCCTTTCTAGAAAGAGGCTTGGGTGGGAAGATAGGGATTTGCTTCTGTTCGCTTTCTCTAAGGCCATGCTTTAAATGACTTTGAAGAGGAGCAAAGGAACCTGAGGTATGCTGTGAATGAGGAGGTTCTGTAAACAGCACAAAGCCCTTGCACTCTGTTAGTCAACATGGTCAAAATAGCAGCAAGAGTTAATGCAGTGTGGGGCTAGGACATTCCATATTGAGCATTTAATGCTACACAAGGGCTAATACTATATAAAGGTAAGTTGGGAATACTTCCAGTATTAACCTTGATTCACATTTAATGAACCATTGGCAAAAGCTCCTCCTTGGCTGTTTTTATTTTCCTGCCTGGACCTGATGACCTGCTGCAGCTAGTCACGTTGCCGTTGTCTTCTGAAGAGCAAGTCACAGTAGGGGGAAAGCTTGGCAGGGGAGCACAACTGAGCCTATTAAAAGCAGTGTCAGTTTGAAGTTACCTGCTTAAAATATCATGGCATCTGCTATCGCAGCAGCTGGTTAATAAGCAATTACTTTCAACTTAAAAAAAAGGCAAACCAAAAACCCAAACCCAACTGTACCCAGAATGACAGCTGTTATTTCTGAAATAAAACACAGAGGTGATCAGTCAGCCTAACACTTACCTGTGGTATCACTTCTCACCCTTCTCACACCTGGTTTTAGAACAATGTAAATCTATTTGCTAGCAGAAGGTGCAAGAAGGCCTTTGGCCATTTCCTGTACAGATATAGCAGCTGATGGTGTGAAGAATCATTTAGAATGTGTGAAGTCTACAGCCAACTGCTTGTGCTCTGCAGCTGATAGAACAGCTCCAGATCTTCTGTGGTGGGAGCTGACTCTCATAGTACAGAAATCAAGCTTTCACACAGATGTCAAATCCAGTTTTTTTGTCTGATGCTTTGTCAAACAGAAAGAATTTGAATACATGCTGCATAAGGGCAAAGACTGCTTTATTGATCATTCAGTGCACTGGGTTGGCATCTTTCCACGTTGGCATTTGCATGCCTTGGCCCATTTTCTTCTTGTGTTCATCAGTAAACCTGCTTTCTCACATATCTGCAAAAGGGTTGCACAGCGGGTTTTTTTTTTCCCCTACTGTAGACTATACACCCTTTGCCAACTTTCAAAAATGTTTAGATGGAAAAAACTTCATTGCAGCAAGGTATTTTAACTGCCTACAGGAAAATTTAGTGGGAATAGGGAAAGAGAAAAGACCAGCCAGTATCAAATCATCAGCCAACTCTTTAGGCTACCAACGTAGACTCCTTGGACCTTCCCCTGCTCCATTAGGCACTTTGTAGTCTTCTGGTCTACTGTCAGTAAATCCAGAAGCAGTATCTCTGTAAGTCCATTGAAACACCTTTTGTTAAAAGAACTTTGTGTGACAGGTAATTTGAAGGGGAAAAATTATTTTTCAGTTTAGGTTTAGGTGTAGCTGCTTCTGAGTCTGATTCTACCCTGACCTTGCTATTAGAGAAAACTGTTTATGGATGGGGTTGATGTTTTTGGTGCTCCATTTATAGCTGAAAATGTCAGCTTGCCAAAATTATGATGTAAGTTACTAAGAGAAACATTCCCCAAATGTTTAACTTTGGAAAATATCACCTCTCCATCTACAGTGTCTTCTCTGTGCCTATATTTACATTGTAAGTGTACTGCTTCTCGAAGTCAGCCACGGCTTTTGAAGTTGGCAGTGGAGGGTTTTACCAGGAGTTTGGTGTGGTGCCTGATGCCTGTGTGTTGGTTTCTACATTTCTCTAGACTGTCAGCTAAGGTTTTGTCCTTGCCCTGACATTTCTAGGCGTCTCTGAGAAGACATACTTGAAATGTTAAATATGACTTCTAAATGTATTGTTTTCTTAGTGAATGCAGTAACTATGGTGCTTTTTTGGTGATAGGATTAAGTTTCAGAATAAATTCAATTATGTTTACAGAGTGTATCTGGAGAACTAGAGAGCTAGGCAGATGTAGACAGCCAGATCCTAGACAGACCAGAGAAGAAACAATGGCACAGTCAGATTAGATGAGATAGGAAAGTAATAAATACTGTGAATCAGAAATAATACATCAAAATCTCAGACATACATAACATAAGCAGACCTGAAGGGAGAGGAAAAACATGGGAATATCCACCAGAGTGGTGGCATGGTTAATATGCAGGTGGAAAGGGTGAGGAACACAGCTCAGTGAAATATACCAGTGACAACTGAGAAATACAATCATTCCATCAAGTTAGTTCTGATACTTAGCTACAGGTGCAATGCTATGCTAAAGGTTGATAATACTAAAGGTGACTGAAATTGGGAATGAAGTTTAAAAACTTGTCAGCTCTATGTATAGTAAATGTAAACTATTTTGTATAAGGTTTATCTGTAGTTCATGCAGGAGTAAAATACTGGTTTGACTTTCACTGGATTCTTTTTAAGCCTTAAGTGGCTCTAGTATTCCCAGGACCTTTATCCTGAAAATACTTTCGTCATATTGGTACAAATGGAACAATATGATGGTGTTATATATAAATTAAAGTCCAAAACTATCAAACTCTACCCTGGAAGCCTCAAGAGTATAGCTATAGCATCTGGAAGAGCTGTGAGTATTATCTCAACAAAATTTCAATCAGCTCTTTGAAAAGACCCAACACAATTTTACAATTTTGCTGCTTCTGTGCTTTCTTCATTTTGTAACTTATTTTTTTTCTTTCAGCTTTATCTTCAGGCAAGAATGAAAGGAGACTGGGCAAGACTAGTACGTCCTACTATACAATTTGGTCTCATTGCTGCTTCTATCTACGTGGGTCTCTCACGTGTTTCGGACTACAAGCATCACTGGAGTGATGTTTTAACAGGACTTATCCAGGGTGCAGTGGTAGCTGTGCTCATTGTAAGTAATTCCTGAGGGGGTGGGTGTGTGTGAATGCTGCTTTTATGAACAGCACCTTAGAACTGCAGGCTGTGTTCAGAGGAAAGCAAACCTGTATTTCTAACGCTTCAAAAATTGCTGAAGCAGGGAATCCACTCCTTGAACTGAGTGTAGCAATAGTACTTTGGGGAGTGAGGAAGATGCTGGCCCAATAACTGATAGTTTTAGCCATTGGACAACATGAAATTATCTCTGATTAAGAACTTTTCAAATAATTAAGATGGAAATGGTAATTGCAAACCATGTAGGTCTCTCTATATAAATCACACTTTTTCCTTCTAGCCACATTCAAAATCTCAAGTACAACAGCAGAGAATTCTGTCTAAAGTAAATGGGGGAAAAGGCTTTGAAGAATAAGAACACCAAAGTGTCTGCATTTGTCACCTTACAGTGTGTTTTTGCAGTCTGATGGGAAAATAAAACCCTTAAGCACTTCTTGTGTGCATTCCTAGTACTAAAAATGCATTCAGAAGGAACCTGTGAAGGTGAGCTGCACTGATGAGTGTATAGCTATCCCAGGAAACAGACACTTCCCTGAACTTGTCAGAGCAGGCCCAGTTGACTTAGTGACAACAGTTGTACTGGGTGTCACCAGTCCCATGGCTAATTCATCCATGGGAAGGGACAGATCAGGACTTCTGATCAGTGGGAGCGAACCCAGGTCATGCTGACGGATTCAGTTAGCTGGGAAGAACCACCTCCAAAATAAATGCTTTGTCTGCCTTCTCAGGTCAGAAGGGTATGGTTCAAGACAAGGCTGTCTATTACTTGTAATCAATAATCAAAACAAATCTTGGAGCAGCTCTGGGAAATTGTACAGGCTGCATTAGCTGTTACTAAATGGCTACATGTTGGCATAATCCTACCCCTCATTTTTGTCCAATCTCTTTTTCTAAGAAAAGTAGTTCAGAGAGTAAGAAACATCAGAGATCGATGAAGTGAGGACACTTTTATTAGGAAAACAAGTTTAGTCAAGGATGTTGGATGATTCAGAAGGTGCTTAGTAATACAAGAGAGAGTAGAAAGTAGCATTACAGTGAGTAAAGTTGAAAGGTCAGGAAGTTATTTTTAAAAATATACACTAGCACCAACCACTACCCTCAGACTCTTACCTGAAAGAATTGATGAGTTCCTTTCCAAAAGTAGCAAGCTGAGGCAGTGGCGCAGCAACCCCAAAGCAATCACTAAATTGAACTGAGGGAATCTGGCACTAATGGAAGCTGAAACTCCCCTGGTCTGTGGCTAAAGCAGTGTGCTGGATCATCAGCCAGCTGCCAGTGTGGTGGGAGATTGTTTCTTCTGCCGTGGACAATGTTCTGCAGTTCTCAGGGTTGCAGTGGGAAGGGAAGACACAATGTAGGAAGGGAAGGGATCATATGAGGCTTCTCATTTATTGCACTCCATGCAGCACTGTGCCCAGCACATCTGCTAAGGGACTTTGTGAAATGAGCAGTGGAAGACAGCAAGCTGCAGAATTGGATCAACCACCTGTCTTGTAGTAAGGGAGATGTCTCCTAGCTGTGAAGAAGGGAGGTGGTTTGTTTAAAGGACTGCAGGAAAGCACTACATAGGTAGAGCTGGCCTTACAGCTGCTGGGTCCAGCTAAAGCACCACTTCTCCTGTTCTGTTCTTCCTAAATTATAGAAAAAAAATTTAACTAAACTTGCATTGTGGGCCTTCAAAAAGCAAATTTTGCTCCTTCATTTAGAGCTGTTCAAATTATGGCTTGTAATGAAGCAGTGCCTGGTAAGGCAGTCAACAGTTCATTAGCACAGCCTTGAATTCGGCTTAAACTGTCAGTGGCTAAATGGTCAATGGCAAGGTGAAAAAGCTATTGAAAGAACAGATGTCTGAATTCTGTACAAGACTTCCCTGCCATTTTCTAATGTTTTAAACTAATTAAGCTTTTTATTAGTTTTCATCATAGAATTTGCCTGGTGCAGAGCCCTTGTTTCAAAAACTTGTGAGTGCAGGACTAATTTAACCCTACTTAACACTAATTTGTTCACATAGGTTGTGTATGTGTCAGACTTCTTCAAAGTGAGAGGATGTACATTTCAACCGAAAGAAGATTCCCATACAACCCTACATGAGACTCCAACAAATGGAAATCACTTTGGCAGCAATCATCAACCATGAAGAATGACCCACATCACCTACACTGCTCTGAAAGAAAACAAGTTCACAAGTCTAACTATGTAATATAAGTAATTGCCTTTAAGTGACTGCTGCTGCTCTTGGGGATGCTCACTTTACCTGTATATAGTAACATCTATCACAGTTATTGTACATCTAAACTTTAAATTTCAGTTGGTTCAAGCTCTTGCTTAAAAGAAAGCTATCACAATTGTATATTTTTATTGAAAACTGTAACAAGTTATATTACATATACTGCTGTTTGTACATGCCTTGTTGAATCAACTGTGGTTCAAGTAAACACCATTAAAAGGAATTACTTGATATGGAAGCCACATGTGACACTGATGAATTTGTTCCATCATGTCATATAGTTTCTGGAAGACATCCGCTGTTACAGGTAAAGGCTTGCAGCAAAGACAATATCTCTCTTGATTTTTGTAATCCCTATTAAGAAGGAAAAAAAAAAAATTAATATCTAAGAGTCTTAACTGACACAACCACTATTTAAAGTACAGTTATAAGCATGTTACAAGTATTAAATGGAAGTCATTGTACATCCATTTTTAGCCACCCTTTAAGTCAAACTTTGTAATAAAGATGTTATCTGGAAAGATAACAGCAATGGTGCTGTTTACTATGAAGTCAACAAGAGTTCACATAACAAAACTATTCACCTTCAGCCCTCACTGCCTGTGAAGCCCCTTCCTCCATCACTTTTTTTTCTAAAACTGCTTCATGTACTGTGAAAGTGAAATACATACCCTCTGCAAACTTATTTTCCAGTTCTGTGTTCCCAATGGCTTTTGCAGCCTGGCACATCTGCCGAAGCAGTTCCTCTAGACGCCTCATGCAACGAATTATGCTACCTGTATGAAAGAGCAAGGGAAAACTTTGTGCCACATCATGTAACTGGTCCCAAATTATTCAAAGTAATAGTTCCTTCTACAACCCTGTTCAATTTATCTAGAAGCCAAATGTCTTGAACTTGGTCTCTGTTTGCACAGTAAATTTCTCTGTGAGGCATTTCCTTGAAGCTGTTTCCAAATGCTTGTCCTTTCTGCTTCTATACAGTCTCTACCTAATATCTAATCACACTACTTTCTGGGCTGTTGAGTAATTCCTAGTCAATTTTTCAAGTACTTGTTAGGACTTCCTCAAAAATCATAGAGCATTAGGTGATTCACAACTCTTCTGCATCAAGAACTACTGCAGGTTTACTTTGGGATTGTTTTTTATAAGCTTTAATTCTTTAGTTGGCAAAGGCAGTGAAACAGTAAGTGATCTATCTTACTGTGCTACTCAAGAGTCCATGGACCACTCTACCACTCTACTGCATGGTTACAACAATGCACACAAGCATCCTGCCACAGCTCCTACACTGCAACCCAACACCCACTTGTGATTTAGTATGCATTT
>VWYO01011025.1:229285-243857 GCA_013400275.1 Rhadina sibilatrix
CCTCACAGCTCAGCCCAAGTCACTACTACAAATTTCACAAAACAACCCTAAATGCTTCTGCTCTTCTAGCCACAAGCAAACAGTATCCTGTTTGGTCATCTCCTCCAGCAGCATCTCCGACAGTCAAAATTACTGTACGCAAAATAACTATTATTGGGTAAATACGGGATGAAGGGCTTGAGAGCAGCCCTGCTGAGAGGGACTTGGGGGTGCTGCTGGATGGCAGGCTCTGTATGACCCATCAATGTGCACCTGCAGCCCCAAAAGCCAATTATATCCAGAGCAGTGTGGCCAGCAGGGCAAGAGAGGTGATTCTGCCCCTCTGCTCTCATGAGACCCCACCTGCGGTGCTGCGTCCAGCTCTGGGGTCCCCAGCACAGGAAGGACATGGACCTGTTGGAGCGAGTCCAGAGGAGGGCCACCAAGATGATCAGAGATGGAACAGGTCTCCTTTGAGGACAGGCTGAGAGAGTTGGGGTTGTTCAGCCTAGAGAAGAGAAGGCTCCAGGGAGACCTTATTGTGACCTCTCAATACATGGAAACATTCAAGGTCAGGTAGGATGGGGCTCTGAGCAACCAAATTTAGGGGAAGATGTCCCTGCTCACTGAAGGAGGTTTGGTCTACACAACCTTTCTATTACCCCCTTAAGGCATATTATCTGGGGGAAAAAAAATCAATATGAAAAGAACAATGTTCATAGCTCTTGGAAAAGTAAGACATGATAAAGTAATGCTTCTCTTCTAAGAAGCATTCATAGGGCCTCACTAGGCCATGTCAGGTTCTACAGTGAGAACAGTTTGTGTAAGAGCAGCAGTCTGTAAAACTTGTTGCAATGATACAAGATGGAAAAAACCCTCATAGCCTAGTGAGCACAGAGCACACACCAACACAAGTGATCTGTGGGCAGCTGCCCCAGCACAGCTGTGCTGCCCTGTGGCAGGCCCTGGCTCAGCTGTCAAAGATCCTGCTCATCTCCATTTACAAGGCTGACCCCGACAGCCATTCCAGGGAGTACTCCTTTACAGGCAGCGTAGCTGGGCTTGTTGCAGACAGTTTTTCGTGCAAGAAAAAGAAAACTGCAATTTTTAAATGAATTACTATTGTTTATACTTCCATAAAGCAGAAGTTGGTCTGCAGTTAACAGACAGGATACTTAACTCAGTTTAGTGTTCTTTCCTAATGGCTTTAAAAAGCTGCTCTTATTTTAATTTCTTCCCAACACACACACTTCAGCTTAAAGACAGGGTATTTTCATTAGCAAATCAACGCTGCTCCACTTCGTGGCAAACACACTTGTTCTTGGACCACTCAGGTTTATTTTGTACTCTGATTTTCTTTGAAATCACTACTGTTACTTGGATGACCAAGGTAAACTACTCTGGGATTTAGGAGCACCACAATCCATTTAAGGCACACATAACCAACAATGGATGCCTGAAGTGTTTCCCTTCCTTTTGGATAAAGCACAGAAAACCAGCCTACTGAAAGTTAAGGGAAAAATCACGCACCCTGTTACAAGAGCTGACCTTCTCAAAACAGGCTACTAAGATCGAATTTTAAGGGAGCTGGCACCACTGAGTAGAATAAAACTCAGTATAAATACAGACAATGAAAAATGTTACTGCCCAGTATATTCTGAACATCCAAGTGTCAGTGTAAAACACAAGGCAGCTGTTTACTGTTCCATATATTCAGGGAGCCTCCACAGCAAATGGAAGGTTCTGATACTCACTGAAATAGGAAGAATCTGCTGACTGCAGAAGCAAAGACTGCCAGGATTTGTGTTACTCAAAAGCAACTTTCTTTAGAAAGTTCCTGGGATTACATGCATGAATTATGTATATGAATTCCCTTGTTACAAGGGAATCTGCAAACCTTTGCAAAGAAGAAACAGCACTCATGAGATAGCAGTGACAGTAACGACTTCAAAAAGGAAGACATCTGAGACTGGTGCATCCATCCTATCTTCACAACTTCCAACAGGCTGGTTTTTCATTCTGGCTTGACCTTTTTGTTCTTGTTTGACAACCCTTTGGATGGTTTGTTTTTACCAAATACCAGGGCTGTAAATCATGATACTTTTACAAAGTGAAAATTTGTAATTCTTCCTCAAGGGGCAGTTTATAGTACTCCAATTTCAGGAACCAAATCAATTCACCTGACACGTAATAGCTAGGCTTTGCAGCTATCTCCATGGCAACGCTGTGCAAAACTATTTAAAAGAGAGACTTGGTTACCACTTACCACTTCTGTCATCATTAAGTCAGCAAGAGGAATTGGTTATACCAACTGGTTATACCAAATAAATAAAAACCTTAACTATAATGAGGACAAGTGCAAGAGCTGTACTTCCTGATGACAAGCATTTGGAACATGGTTTTTTTTTCCCTTTAACTAGGAAAAGTAAGCATTACCTTTTGTTTGTAATGCTTAGAATTTCTGACTTTTATAAAAAGTTTTTAGAATACAGAGATATCCCTTAAAAAATCTTACATTCTAAATCATCAACAGTGTGTAAGCATAAATTAACATACATAGTAAGCAATTTTTCCCCACTTGATTTTAGCCATACAGATGCTTGAATACATCTGAGTTTACTATAAGATTATTCAGTATTACCATTCCCTGTTGTGGAATTACCAACTCATACCTTCTAAAGAACAACTGATCAGCCTACCTTCAAAGACATCAGTCATTTTGCAGATGTGAGCAAAGTTAGCTCCATTTGCCCATGTATACACAACATCCATTAGGTTGGGTCTGAAAGAATTCAAGTAATTTTCTTCATCAGTTTCCAGTTTTGCTTCTGCTGACACCTTGGCGATTCTTTTTGCACACTCCTTTAAGATAAAATATATTTATAGTATACTTAACCAGAGTAAGTATTTAACTGACAAAAAGACATGCACGTTTTTAGGTACTGCATTACAGGATGAGGTTTCCTTTTTAGTGTGAAATGACTCAGAACCAGAAAGTAAACCACTGTTTACATGAAATCTGCCTGCAGTAACAATCTACAGTGTAGCAAACAAGCTAATAAAACTTTCAGAGGCATGTCCTAAATTAGCATAAAGATTTCTTGCAAACCATATAACGTATTATTACACATTGCGAAATCACATGCAGTGCCAGCTGAATTCACTGATGATCCAAAATTAGGTATTTACCATGCACTTATACATTACTCATCAGCTTTGCTCATGTTAACATTAATCCTGAGCTCAGACAGATTTCTAATTACCTGCATTTGCCGAAGTGGTCCTGCCAACTGCTCAGTCAATTTTGGCATTTCACTGGACTGAAAAAGAAGACATTAAACAATCTCAAGTGCTCCTATACATTTGCTCTATACCAAATCAAATGCAAAACCAGAAGTTCAATGTGTGATACTGCCACCCTAAATTATTCCAGTAATTTCTTAAACCTGTTACCAAACACTAAAATTACTGAATTCCCCAAATGTTTTTTTCTCAAACCAAATCAGAAAATGAAATCTTTCTGTACAGTATACCAACATTATGAAAAGCAGTGCCTGCTTTCCGGATACTTCCAAAATTCCCTCTATTTAGCTATATCATAGTTTTGAACTGACAAATGAATTGCCATTAACTACTTTTGACAGTTACAAGCTTTTCTTTAAGAATACAAAATGTTTTTAATAACTTGAGCATCAGTGGCAATATATAAAAATATGGCTTCTCAAAATACAGGAACATCTTTATGCCCTAGCTGTTCAGACTCAAGTACTATTGTTGAGTGAATCCCAACATTCTAATTAGCAACAGCTTACCTCGGTTTCCGTTCTACTAACAAATGGAATGCATTAGCACCTGCTGCTAATGTGGTTTTTTTATTTTCCATATTTAAAATCAACCTAAGTGATACGTCTTGCTAGCTACTTGGAAAAATATTTCATATGGAAGTATACTTTTACTGATTTTCTGGGCTGATACTAACCTTGTGTACAGCTTGCAGGTGGGCAAAATAACATCTATTATTGAATGCTCATGTTTTTGCTTTGAAAAATGTATGGTCTGATTTTAACAGCCTTTTTGGTGTCAATTCCACGTGGTACTGCCATTTCGATCAATGGTCAAGGGTACTGACCATGAAACATAACACAGACACATTTAAGAATGAAATATACGCTCACCCCAGAGTGTAGGATGAAGTTATTGCTGAGCATCTTCTTAAGATAATCATTCCACATTTTATATTATATGGAGGGGGGGGTGGGTGTATATTAATAGCAGCACATATGCTAAGAATCTATTAACACTGCTTCACTGCAAGAGGAAGACTGCAATTTAACACAACCTTTGGCATGTCACTCATGAGGAAAGAGACTTTAGCACTGAAGCTGAAATGTTTTCACCAAGTTCAATGTCAAACACTTTAGGAAGCAATAAAAAATGTGCAATGGCTCATACTGTTATGATGAATTTCTGCAACTGAATTAAAAACAGTATTGATAGAAGACAGGAATGAATGAAGACAGTAATTCAATAGAATTTTTGAACTGAAGAAGTAACTCACATTCTCTTGAAACACAAAACAGCTGAGTAGTGCTGTTGCCTGTTCTGCAGTCAAGTCATTGAAGAGACCATTGAACATCATTTCTGTCAGAAGTAGCTCATCAGCACTAAAATAAAGAGAAGGAAGCTTAGGTGAAAGACTTACTGATAGGTACTTTTTAAATTAAGAATGATTAATCTGTTTTGTGAAGCAAAAGGATATGGATAAAAACATCAGCATCTTAATTTTACTGTCAGGGACACCAGATACACACACATACACAAAAAATATTAGCTTTTTAAGGGGAATATAATAAGAGACTGCAACAGTATTTTAGAAAAATTAAAAGCACTTACTGGACTGCAATAAAACTGGGTGACAGATCATATGAGTTGGTATGATTTAGTCAGTTTCTACCAGAATATCAAGAGATCAGAAAGAACAAGGGAGTTGAGCAATTTAGAAAAGGACTAAAACTAGCACTGCTGCTGCTTAGTAAAGATTCAACTGGGTATTGCTAAAATACTGAAGAAATGAACAAACTTGCTTCAATTTACTTGAAGAATAAAGACTTAATAATGAATTATAAAAGTAAGTGTATGATGCAGACATAAAATTCAAACAAACATACTTACTCGGATAAAACATCAAATTTTGCTAAGGTCAGACCTCTATTCTTAAGAGTTTATCAAAAAATGCATAGGATGGGGGAAAAAAACAAAGCATAATTTCTTTTAAAAAGAGATGTGTAAATCAACAGTTCCAGACAGTCAGGAACTAGATAAAATTCTGATTCATTCTGCAGAGCAATTAGCTATCAAACAAGTATCAGTAGCAGCTTTCAAACTTATCTCTAAGACAAGGAGTACAGCAGTCACTGTGACTTTTAAAAATATAAAATCCTATCAAAATCTGAGTTACACTGCAAGATAGTAAAGTCTGATTCATGATTTTTTTCACCATTTTCAATATATATGTACCTGATAAATGTATTACAGTAAAATGCATAGGAATCTTCACAGATTCCTATGGAAGCAATTTTGCTCTATTCCAAACCTCTCAGTGACTTGGTAACTGTTGACAATCATTGCTACACTCATTAGTGAGTGACTGTACCAACAGTCCTGGTTCAACATCAACCATAGAAATCAAGGCCATCCCCTCATGCAGTGTACAACACTAAATGAAAACACATGCTATTACTTACCTAAGTCAGGCACAAAGACAACTATTGTTTTGGCGTTTTCATGTCTACCTTTTAATTTTAAAATCTATTGCATTTTGTCCTTAAGTTGCTACCTTGGCTTATACTGCCTGATTCAGTGTATTGTCTTTATTACACAGAACACAGTCTCTGAAGAACTCTTTTTCTAATGATCTCAAAATTTTAAAACATAAACCTGAGGTACTACTTTTAGCAAGGACAATAAAGTGTATATTCATGGCAACAAACAGTTTGCACGGAAGCCAATTACCTGCTGATTTCACAAGCAACCCGTCCTTTCATCTCAATAACATCTGAAGACGTGGCAAACCCCAGTCTCCTCAAAACACGCTTGCGGCATTTGAGTTCATCCATCTGCAGAACGGTTCTGGCTTTCTTCAATTCTCGCTTTGCTACTTTAATATCCATAGCAATCTGGGGGCCAGAAGGAGAGGAATTACACCTTGCTGGTTTAACAGATGCAACTGTTTAAATATATTGTTTAATTTACATAAAGGCCTCAGAACAATGGGATATCAACATACTACTTGACTAGTTAGTTGCCTTGCCTAAGTCTTCTAAGAGGAAGATTTAAAACAAATTTAATAATAATAACAATAATAATAGTTACAAACAAAAAAATCATTTACCCACTGAAACCTCTGGTAAGCTTGGGAAAGTAAGTTATTTACCCACAGTGGGAAACAAACCAAGCCCACATTGAAAAAACAAAGAAGTGATCCTGTTGAGAAATGAGTGCTCATCTTCTAAGACCTAAGTCTCAGCTAACTAATGAAATGTAAGCCAAAGGCATTATTTTCTGCTATCAGAACTTCTCCAGTGGCTTGCAGCTCCATCACATTCTGCCCATATCAGAACTAGCTCACTTCTGTGAAGTGGCTCCTGGAGAATCTGTTTTCTCAAGCAGCAGAGGAACATGAGAGCTGGTTTCATGGACAACTGATTTCAATCTAAGAGGGTACAACTCTATACAAAGTAAGTAAGTGCATTGCTTCCAGGCTGAGAGTCTCCTTAGGAAGCAGTGTACCAGACTCTCTGGTACACTCCTCAAGCTAATAAGCCCCAATCAATTCAACTTAGGTTTGCATTTGCACAAGTATATTAAAAATTATCAATTAAAATTATCTACAAAGACTTTTTCTATGCTGCACTGTGCTATGTCTATGAAGTGAAAAAGACCCCTGTAACCTTCTAATTCCTGAAAACTTCCTCTGAAGTTTTCTTTTCAGACATACTTTCTGTCTGTGCCAATGAAGGGCATACCACCAATAATTTTAGAAGGGTTGATTTGGGCTTTGCAAATAAAAAGAAAAGCAAGGAAGACAAACTCCCTTCCCCCTCTGCAGCTAAACACAAAGTAGTTTGGTTTGTATCCTTACCTGCGCTTTTTTTTCACAAAGTTTGTATATGGTTTCCAAGTTTGGATCATTGTGAAGAGGATGTGAATACATCCTATGCTCAAATGCCTCTATTTTTTGTATTACTTTTTTCAACCCTTGGTCTTTGATGCCCATGTCATCAATAGGGTCTAGTAAAGGCACTCCATCAGGAAACCGTTTCTGTACTTCCTAAAATGATGAAAAATGATTTTTTTTAAGATCAGTAACAGTAAAATAAGCCACATTTTACAAATAAGTTGGCATAATTATAGAGACACAGGAGGCTGTAATATAAGTTATGTGAGGTTTCAGCAGTTTTCAAAATCAGTTTAAAATGACTTGACAAGGAGACACAATTCACATACATTGTGGCTTCCAACCCCTTTAAAGAATAATGCTGAAGATGTGACAGAAATTTTACTCAAAGTAAAGTTCCTAGTGGAACTTACCTGTACAGATTTTAACACACTTTGTCTGTTATCAATAGGTCTCAGGTCTTTTGGTATGTAGAGTCGGACACTGCTGATAGCTGAGACAAGATGCACCAAAACAGGAACAACCTATCAAAGAGAGTGTAGTAACTCACAGATCAGTAAAAAACAAACCTCTTGTTACTGGTCCATAGAAAAATGCTATCAAGGGAAAAGGAAAACTTAGTGCTCAAGGATGCAGTAGTGGGTAAAGGAGTATCAAAGCAGGAAAATGTGGCTAATGACATGAAGTATTCATAAAGAAAAAAGTAATTGTCTAAATGGGAAAATTGTGAATGCAGTTACATCTGGAGGAAGACTACAACTGAAAACAAAATGGCTTTTCTAATACCTTGTGTTTCACCTGCTGGAATACCTCTTCTGATTGTCATATACTTAACTAACAATGGTACTAGCAGAGAACATCAAGCCAGAAAAAATACATCTTCCTAAGTATGAAAACCATCACGACACCAGGAAGAATCAATACTGCATTAAACTCCAAGGTTTAAATGAAGTTTCTGAGAAAAAACTTGCAGACAAATTAAATTGCCTCTGATCTGAAAATTGTAACTGTTTGTCGTGATACAGGGTTTCAAACTGAAAATTTTAAACAATGCAAATATTTTCACTAAAAATTTCTTCAATTTAATTTTAGAATGAGAGAGTTTTGTAAAGCCATCCAGAGGTGGTGGAGTCACCATCCCTGGAAGTGTTCAAAAAACAACTGGATTTGGCACTTTGTGCTGTAATTTAGGTGTCAGGCTGGTAGGTTCAAGGGTTGAACTCAATGATCTTGAAAATATTCTCCAGCTTTAATAGTTTTAAGAAATAAAAAAGGAGTCCTGTTCCCAGAGACAAGATATTGCTAAAAGAAAGCATCTGTCAAAAAGTACTACTAAAAATGTATTACTTTAATTTATTAAGAAGGCAGAGTTAGGTGTACAGATTCTTTCTCTTCCTTATATGTATCAGTCCCTCTTTTATCATACTTTCCAAATGGCTTGGAAATGAAGATTTGGGAAAGTTTATAAGGAACTACTGAGAATAAACACATGTAACAAACCTGCATCTCTCCTCTCTCATCAGGTCTGGCTGGCTTTGCAGACTCAGTAGCAGAATTTTTCAAACTGTCTTTGCTGCAGTGCAGGAGCACTTCGACTACATACAATGGGTCCAATTCACCAGAATTTGGCTGTTGAGGGTAAAGAAAAAGAGCAAATCTGTAGCAGTTATCTTAAAATACAAGGAGGAGTTAATGAAAGACACACGATTTCTCTGACAGTGCAACTGAGTTTCCTTCTATATGTAGCTTGTTCGAAGAGAGCCGATATGTTTTAAAATCGTAACACATTTGCATCATGCTAACAATACTGAACTTTGCACTTGAAAAAAACAAAACAACAACCCATAATTTAGAGGATCTCTTTTCATTTGCAGGTTTGCAGGTTCCAGTTTTCATGTACAACAAAGACCACAGAAAAATCTTTCAAACATAACAGTCTGTATCTGCAGCAAGTGGAAAGCTGCATCTTGCAGGCTGGATCTTTACACACCCCAAACTGCACCTGTAATATCTGACATTGCTTTAAAGAACAAAAACATGTAGTTGCAGTGATTAAAGACTACTCTTCGCAAGGCCATAACCTTCTTTACACACTGCTTTAAAAAAGGGTGGCAACAGTTATTTGACTGGATCAATATGCACTAGGGTTGCTCAAATACACTCCTACTACAAACAAATATTTTTAGGACTTGGAACAGAACTAAGTTATAGGCCTAACACAAAGGGCAGATAGCATTTTTAAAATACTACGTGTAAGCTTTCTGCTTCCAAATACAAGAGAAAAAGAAAACATTGTTTTCAAAAATCTCATCTTAACTCAGTTCATTTTTGTTGGGCAATATTTTTCATTACAAATCTACAACATGCTATTTTATTTCCCCACATGCCAACTAGCATTTTTAAGATTCTCAGAAGTGCTATGAGAAACTGCCTTCATAAACGAAAGAGAAAAACAGGGTGATCTTGCTGTACAAGATAAATTATTTCCTAAAGAAATGCCAATTACTTGCTGAGGAAGAAACTACTCCTCTGAATTGTATCCTACATTTGCAGAAAGCACTCACAGCAATGTAGGGGATTCAAACCACTGCTACTCTCTGAATGAGAATTTTAAAATACCCACATGTACCAGATTAGTATCCAGCTAAATCCAGGGAAAGCATAATGCTGATTTGAATGAAGCTTTAAAGCATAATGCTGATTTAAACTCATAGCTGCACAAGTCTGTTACAGAAAATACTGGAATTGGAGATGTCTGGAAAATTATGACAGGAAAAAGATTTCTACTTGTGAACAAAAAACTTTAGAAGTGGATGAAGGCTTAAAGATATAGCATAAGTAATATTTTTCCAGTACTAAGTAAATATACTCGTATACTTTAAACAGTAATGAGGAATGACATCTGTGTCTCAGGACAAAAATGCATTGAATAGACACTAATATGGGTAAACAACAACTTCATAGAAACTAGTCCTTTCATACTGACTTTAAAAGTTACATAGCTTTAAGTTTGTTCCCTAATTTCCAGCACCTATTGTCATTCTTTCCACACACTCAGAAGGAAAAATTCAACCCAACTACTAGAATGTCTTAATGAAAAAAGTGCTGCTGCTGAAGTCACATCCATCTCTTGCAAAACAGACCGTAATTTCAAAGCTAATATTCAAACCTGTTGATACAACAGTGAGACAGGCCAGATAGGGAAGGCAAATATATATATATGTGAATAAAATATGACACGACAGAAGAACTGCCTCCAAATGACACAGAAGTTGGCAATTTTACAGAGAAAGCCAGGACTAGGGGCAATCTGGTTTATTACCTGTGTGTCTCTATGAGGAAAACAATCTACAAGCAAAGATTTAGCAACAGCAGTAATAGCTCAGGTTTTCAACTTGAAAAAAGAAAGAAAAATGACTTTCAAAAGGAAGATGGAAAACAAAACAAAAATCTCTTCTACATATGAACACATATGTTTCTTATGAACACATTTTTCTCCTTTCCTCTTTTACGAATATAATATTAGAAAAGCACCACAAGGTGCCACAATGAACAGGCACTACCAAAACTTAAAAAAGACAACTTTGCATTTAGACCTAGCAAATAAAGCCAATGCTCTCCTGGTAAAATTATAGCAAAAATGCTACCACAGAAAAACATGGTTTTAACTTAGGTTTTCATTTACAGACCAGAGTCACTGGTAAAAACATTTCTGAAAGGGAGACCAGCACATCATCTAAGGGTTATGCAGAGACCAACTATGAAAATGCATTTCTGAAAGTCTGGCTTCTATTGCATCACTGCCCTCTGTCTTTTCTTCCAAATGTCCTCAGATCTATTTCTATTGTTTTGCTCTCTTTGTATTTTAATTTTCCAACTCTACGGCAATGTCTCAGAGGACAAGCAATTCCATGTCTCACACACTAATTTAGGACTCAAGGCACAATTTGCCAGTTTAAGGTAACCTTCATAGAGCTAAATGTCAAGTCTCCAACTGTTCTCAGCCTTCACTTAGGGCTCCTATAGATTTTCTGAGAGAAAACACCACAGTATCTTTCTAATGAACAGCTTAAATTATCACTGGCAATGTCTCAGAAACAACTTAGTTTGAAACATTTTCAGCGCTATGTAAAAGCAAGCTTTTCCTCCATAAATATGTTAAAAGTTAAAAACAGAACAAAAGACTTGGAGCTTTCTCCATCTTCTACAGTTTTATTTCTTTATACTTTCACTTCAGGAAGTTCAGAGCCTTTTGTAAATTTGGGGCAAAAGAATTTTTTTTTTTTGCCTTGGAGAACTATAATGGAATAGTTTTGTCTTATTTTCAGAAGAAAACAGTGAGGTATATTTTTTGGTAATGGACAAAATGTGTACTTTACCTTAACATTTGATTTCTTAGAGAAATTAACAACCACACCCCATCCGTAGTCATCACCTTCATTCTTCACCTGGAAATATTACAGGACATTATAACATAACATATATAATAACATCCTAGTAAGCACAACTTTTTGTATTTTTGGTATTTACAACAGCAGTCATGGACTACTATTCATCATGAAAACAGTATTTCTTTTAATGCATTATGAATGCTGAGCAAGAAATACAAGCCAAAACTGGTGCTCAGTGTGAGGCATGTAATTTTTCAAGATGGTAAACTGGCATACACAAATGAATCTCACAAACAGGTAGAAATTAAAAACAAAACAAAAGAAAAATCAAGCTACCTTTACCAGTCTTCCTGGCTGTAGAAATGGCAAGCAGTACTTTGGTTTGTGAATATACTCTTCAATATCTTTACCCAGCTTTGCAAGCTGCTGGCGGATTCTGTAGTATATCACCACATTTTCTTCATTGGGAATTACAATTTTGTTGTACTGTGCTTCCAAATTATTGACTCCTGTAATGAAAAGTAAAATCTCATGGAAATTAATAGCTTCACACAGATTGAGGAAGCAGTGTTTCACTTTCAGATCTCCATGACTAATATTTTGTGACCACTTCTTGTAATAATTTTTTACTTACAATAACGTGTTTTCTGTAAAGCTAGAAATCTGTAAACTTGTCCACTGAATTATATTTATAGAGAATTGAATAGCAGTATTATTTTCTTAAAATAAACAAGCTTGAGAAACTGGAAAAGGCTCGACACCCAATTATCCAGGAATAACTGATCTAGGTTTGCAAAGAAATCAGATTAAAACTTGCAATGATTTGGTAGACAGGTATTCAATGCTTACCACAGCTTTTTATCTCCTCCTACAAAAATAAGATTGCTCAAAGACATCTAGAAATATGTGTTTCAGCAAGAGGGGAGCTAACTTGTTTTAGGCTCAGTTGATAATCAGTATTTTCTTCTTTCGATATTTTTATACCTTATTTAGGCAAATCAGTTTTTATTCTAAGCAGTATGATTCATTCTCTCATTCTGGTATAACCACCAGCAAACAAAAACAAAGAACAGATTATAAAAAAACACCTCTTTTTTCCCTCTACCAGCTCATCCTTTTGCATGCTGTTTTTGAAGGGTCATAAGTGCCTCAGAAATCCCACTTCACTGGGACTTGAGAGACAACTCAGGGAAGTGCTCCTTATTTTTACCTGCCAATTTTTAAAAGAAATAAGCCATCCATTCATACTCATGGCATACTTTCTTCCTTAGCCTAAGTAGCCCATTTTCTCCTTTGTGTTTTTAATTTCAGCTGAAGTGATTACAAAATTCTAATGCCCAGTATGGTGCCTAAACTGAAACTGTCCAAGAACTATGAAAAATGTTCTTCAGCTCCATTTTTCTATTTAAACTGCAATGCTGGAATGCCAGAATAAAGACCTAGGCATGCCAACTGGAACAGGGAAATAAAGGAAGGAAATAAATACTGTATTTAACTACTACTACACCAGCAAACTAACAGAAAGGTAATTGAAACCCTCCCTCTGCATGACTGTCAAACCTACATCCACATACACGCTTACTCTCTTAATATTCAATTAACAAATGAAATTAACTGCTCAATAACCATAAATACCTCTCACACTCCTATGATTCTCCTGGATTAAGTTTTGAAAGAGTCCTCACTCTCAAACACTGGCTGAAATCTCCAGACACTGACTTTGGCTCAGGAAAACTCACTATTCAAGGATCATGGCTCAAAATGCAGTTACTTGGTGGAGTGCAAGATCTCTCTGAATTTTTCTTTGTTATAATCAAACATTTCTTACCTACACTACTCTGAATGCAGTGCTCTTAAGTTCTTTTTTACAGCTTGTACTGAGATATTAAAGGGTGGAAGAGTTCTCCTCCCTAAGATTTTTCTTCCCTGCATCTCAAGTGAGCAACAGGAATTTTTAAATTGTTTTTCCTTCCTCCCTCCCTATAGTTTAGTAATGTGACAACCATTCTTGTCAGACTCAAAGAGGAAAGCTCTCTTCATAAACTAACAGTGCAGATCAGCATAGGTCCTAAGAACAAGAAGAAATTACTGAAACTATAACATGGCAACAAATGGTGCAGTGGCAACTCTTGGCAGGGAAGACAAAAACTGCAGAGGTAAAAACTCCTGTGAGCATAATAAAGTCTAACTATTGAATCTCACTATACCTACTTACACGAGAACACGCAGCAATACTTACTTTCCACTATTTCTGGAATAGTTCTGTAATGTTGGAACTGATAAAATGATTTTTCTAACATGTATTCAGGGTTAATTTCCTCTACTCGAAGTAAGTTCAGTACCATGTTGTATGTCAGGTGGAACGCACTGTTTAAGGGATCAGCTGAACCCTAGAAAAGATAAAAAAACATTTTCCATTTGAAAATAATATTAACTGCAGCATATAAGAACACAGTGGACAAACCATGATGCAGTATTTCATATGAGGAGCTGCTCTGATGAATTGCACAACTTGTCTTGAACTTAGATTACATGTTGCATAAAATCCTAAACAATTTTATTATGCTGAACATGTAAAAGTATTTGTACTCTATAGATACTTATCACAGCTAGGGTATTATAAATATTTGAATGAAAACTCCAGATAAAAATTTAGATGTTTCCTGTAGTTTATACTTTGGATTCCATTACTTTAACTTTAAAGTAATGGTTACTTAACTATTTAAAGCAATCCATTACTTTAACACTCAAAACCCCCCCTCATTTGCAAGTCTTAAGACCTACTAATTACATTGGTATCTAGGGAATTTTGTTCAAAAACAGGCAATCTGCAAATTCTTTAACTTGAATTAATTATGTCTCATTATGAAATTAATGTAATTTGCAGGTAGCTTGGGAGAAGTTGTTATTCTCCTCTGGATGTGGTCCTGGGTACCCTGCTCTAGATGACCCTGATAGAGCCATGGTTTTGGAAAAGATTACCTCCACAGGTCCCTTACAACCCTAGAAAGTTAATTTTTTTTTA
>VWYO01011025.1:243893-267686 GCA_013400275.1 Rhadina sibilatrix
TAATGTGGTATGTACAGGTATTTTGACTAACCTAAGAAGAAAAGACACTGAGAAGGCATTGCAGGGAACCATTACCTTCTTTACCCATTCTTATTTTTTAACAGTGTCTACTATTGTCTTCTGTCAAAAAGGGGTACTGGACTAAGTAAATGCATCTTTGGTATGATTCATCACTGGCTGTTACTGTGTTCTATCCATGAGGACAACCCCATTATCATAAAGATGCAAACATTTAATTGATATGTACTAAAACAACCAGTTATTCAAAGAACAAATGAAACACTTAAAAAACACTTGGACAGCATCCAAAGAAGATCTAGAAGAGCTCAACACACAGCCTCTCCAAGCAAGGGCAAGCCTGAGAAACTGTCTCTCATTTAAATGTCAGCACAGAAGGCCATCCTGATACACCAAATTGCTTTTGAAATCAGATGAGACAGATCCAATACTTCTGAAGTACGAAACTGCCCAACTGCAGTGCATAACCTTTCATGCAAGTAGCACTAGTACCAAAGGAACAGGTATCTGTCAGTCCTTCAGAAAGAATACAAGGGGAATTCAGGAGTTATCAAGTAGAAAATTAGAATTTGTGTGCAGCTGAAGGAGTGGTAAACAGAAGCAACAGACAGCTGGACAGAATACAGCAGAATAGCAACAAAAAGCTTTTTATAAAACCAAGACAGATCTCACAAATATTTCAGAGCTCTTTGAAGATGTTAACAAGTACATGGATTATCATACCTCCTTGATTCCTGAAATGATTATGAATATACTCCCCTCCAACAATGTAACATAATCGAGTGTTTAAGGGATTTTAGAAAATGAAACTCTTCTGAATTAAACAGAAAACAAGTGCAATTTTCTAAACAGAAAACAAGTGCAATTTTGGTGTTTTGCAAAACAAAATTTCCCAGAGACTCAAGGAGGGCTGGACTCAAACATAAAAAGGCAAGGACAGAAAAATAGCAAGATCTGCTAAAAATTGTACCAGATGTCTGAAGACAAACAACACATAACAAGGAATAAAACGTCAAGTGAAATCTAATCTGAAAGTATAATAAAAGATAATGGGCAACAGTTTGCAATGGTCTTGTACCTTTCATTCATTTAAAATAATGTATATATGAAATACAAGAGATTTACTAAACAAGAACTGTCATTTCAACAAGGTCTATGAGTAAATTTAGTCACACCTAAACATTTTAAATAATTAAAATGTAACAAGAAAATAAGAATGTTTCAAGACATATTTTTCATGCAACAATATGACTGTTGAAGTTCCACATATTCTATCATACATTTTAGAAGCTCAGAAAGGCTGACACTAGAAAACATGCAACTCTGCACCTTTTCTAAGCTCAAAAATTCCTTTATCTAAACCTAATTATATCTTCTTGCAACTAATTTATTTGCTTTTCTCTATTAGCAGAGATATTTCCTTGTCCTACCTAATTAAAAAATCACTGCCTACTTAAAAAATTAACTGATGATTTGTTTATATATGCAAATACTGAAATTCAAATCCAGTGGTTTTCCAGATCCAGCTAAGTGTACTAGACTTTAAATGACAATATTACAGTACACACATTTTTCTTTCAATTTTAAAGGTACTGTCAGGAATTCAGATCCTACATCCATTGATGCACTGATATCAGACTTAGTAAGAGGCAGTTTGAATTTAAAACTCCTTCACATGTACAAGACTTAAGAATATTGTAACCCCATTTGCTTTAAGTGAGGTAGAGCTTTATGAGATTACCTTACATATACTAGAATCCTATTCACTACCTGATTATTTTGTCTCAGAAAAGAACAAGTTTTGGATAAATCATGTTCTAATGTTTTGCTTCCCATGGCCACTCAATCAGAGATTTTAGTTTACATCTCTGAGTAGATCATAAATATACATTTAGATTTTCACCTCAATGCACCTCAGAGCAGAAGTACATCTAAAATTAGACCACAAAATGTGTATTTAAAATAATAATGTCAGTTCTAAAATACACCACGGATCAGTTTCTCCTAACAGAAATATGTCACTAATTACAACATCAATTATGCACTTGAGTTTCTACAGATGCCTCTGATGTGATATATCAAACAAGATGACAGAACTGCTGCTGCTGCTGCTAACCAACAATGTAGCATAGCTTGATACATAAAAGGATTATTTATGTACCAACCCTGTGTCCATTTTTTGAAATATATTATTTATTCTAAGAAAGAGAAATTATCACTCCCTTGTGTCTCTANTTAAAGGATGGCACAGCAATTATGCCACTGTCAGCCAACAGTGGTCAGATTCTTTCCTACTGCAATGTCCACCACTCTAGTCAGGCATCAGCTAAACAAGCTAAAATACACTCACTAGCTGGCTACAGGTACTAGAGATCTGGCAAAAAGCTGCTGTGTGACTGCTCTGATCACACTGTAGAACAAAAGACCAAATAATTCCTGCAGATTCACTTTAAAGACCTTTTCTTAAAATCAGCAGAGTTCAACTGTGAAGGAGCAATTTAAAAACAAAAGAAAAAACCCAGTTATTTCAGCGATTATATAAGCAGACTTACTTGAAAGGCAATGTTTGAGCCAGTTGCTGATGTGGCAGTTTTTATTTTAAACACATGATCAGCATTTTACAATTTGAAAATAAGATCGTTCTATTAAAACATAGCAGTTAAAATACAAATCCTGTTTTGACAAAAATGGTGAATTTTTTGTGTTCCATCATCTCATAAATACATTTTTCTCCAAGTTGCAGAAACTCCTGTCTTCTCAGTGTTCTCTAGGTAATACATTTGAAATCAAGAGTTCTGAGAAGCTTATTTTGTCTAAAAACGGAAACTGCTACTTCTTCAAATGAAATATGACTGCACTAGCTCTATTATGCACAGCCTTCAGCACATCCAGCAAGTTCTGCAGTGAGCATTAGTCTTTAGCTACTACCCCAGGCTATCAGTAAACTCACACCTAACAGGGAGCAATCACCTGTATGCCCTTGCTTCATTAACTTAGCAGACACATCGAGATTTTGCAGCTGCATTAGAAAACCATACACCTTTCTCTTACACTAAGTACACTCAAGGTATGAGTAGCCAATCACCCTTTTATGCCAGATACCAGAGACAGCCATTTTTAGTGAAGAGACAAGTAGTGCTTACTTAAAGTCACCTGTCAGATACATATAGTGGAGAGAAGGAAATAACAGCAGGGGAGGGAAGATAGGATGTATTATTGACAGGAAGATGGAAAAGGTAGCCTTTTCCTTCTTAACTTACTTTCAAAGAGTCTTCACAGTATAAAGTGTTCAGCTATGCTGGATTTTGCTTATTGCCAAGATATAATAAGACATAAATCAGTTTTAACTTAGATTTTCTCCATGATGGTTTGCTTGTCTTCAAACCCCTTTGTCTGCTCAACCATTTTGCCACTGGCTCCAGACTGATTACTTTACTTACTTAAAAACACTGTGAAGCAATTAGTTCATCCTCTACCAGAGGCCCTCCTGTCAAAATACATTTTCCTTCTCTTCAACAAGCTAGGCTACATCATCTGCCTCAATATTGCTCAGTCTACAAGGAAGTCTCTACAGCCTGTCTCTGTAGAAAAAGCTCCATGGGAAAAAGCTCTGTAGAAAAAGCTTCCAAAGGAAGAACCACCAACCACTCAATGCAGAAGATCAACAAAAGCCTGACTTTATCTGAGCTGCAAAAAGAGTTGATGAGAAAGACTGCCTTGAATAGGCACCAAGAAGTCACTTTCCAACGTGTGTCCATGACTTACTGCTGTTGAAGAACTGCCATTCCAGTTCTCCAGCCTCCTTTCTGCAAGTAATCCTGTTTCTCATTCCTTCAGAAAGGACAGTCTCCTTCACCTCAAAAATTTAGCAAGACTGCAGCAAGAGATTTTTTCTCTGAATAGTTTTTAGAAAGCACAATATCTTTGCAAGCTTTTCCATCGCTCTGGATGATGATTGCCTGGATATATGAGATCACTGCATATATTATCTAAAGTTCTCAAAAATCAATGATCCCATTTGCACTTGCAACCACTTCTCAAAACAATTTAAGTTAACAGAAGCACCCTTTCAAGTTTCCCAAGATTTGAGTTATTAGGTGTATTAAAAGAATTACTAGATTAAGCTGACAGTGTTAAAAATCAGGAATGTAACCATAAACAATTCACTACAGAAATAATTTAGTTAAAATCTAAAAAAAGGTCTGAGAATTTGAAAACCATAGCTGCTATACAGTGTTCCCTGTTTAACCGCCAATAATTTCAGAGCAGATCCTCTTCCTGACACAACCAAAATCCAACAGGGGATTCTGTATTTACTGGTATGACAATTTCTTGCCCACATAAAGCAGAAAGATATAAAGATTGGGATGAGGAAGATTAGTGCATGGAATTGACACAAGCAGTATTTTTCCCCTTTTTTTATTACTGTTAAGATTTGGAAGCCTTGTCTAACTAGACATGTGAGAGCTGCCATTGCTGCATAATGGCATGTAGTGTTGAGCAAGACATACACTTGGTAAGGGTTACTTCCTCTGTTCTCTCTTACAGCAGGAGAAAAATATTTACATTTTTAAATCTGTTCCCATGAAGAGAGAGTAACAAATTCCACACATAACTTTCTTGCTCCCCAGCCTGTCATGGGAACATCAAATGGAAAACACTGTCTGAAACAAATTAATTTGCAAAGCAACAATAAAGTATCTTTCATAATGATGAAATTAGGTACAATGCAGGACAGAATTTACACCATTTTGGTCCAGTGACAGTTTTATCTGCTTATCAGTGTTTCTGATATAAACTGAATCAATGAGATTCCAGAAATGAAATAACAAAACACTTTACAAAAAGAGCAAAGAACAGAACAAACTGATAATAATGAAAAGGTATTTACCCCTTTTTTGTCATAAGGGAAAAATAAGTAGACTAAGCTGTCTGTAAGACAGTCAGCAATACAAATTTCTATTAAAACCCTCATTAAAAAGCACAAGTGACTTCTTGATATGTCTGCAAGACACAGAAACACCTTTTGTGAAACAAGAACATGCTTATTTTTTTTCCAGGTATCAGTAATAAAATAACCACATGAATATTCAGTGCTCTCAGAAATAAAAAAAAAAAAAAAAACAACAAACCCCGTGCAGTTACACTGATAGCAGAATTGCCCTGAGCTACATCAGCACAACTGCAAAATCAATTTAAAAACTCTTCTGTGGGTCTGTTTTTAACAGACAATGATAAATTGCTATTTTAAGCACATATTTATTACCAATCTGGCTCACAGCTTTGCCCCAAAACCAGTTACACCAGCACAAACAGAAGCCACTGTGGGCAGCAAAATAATGTTTCAGCAGGCTGGTGGAAACACCTCAGGCTGGGAATCAACAAATGCTCCAGTTGTGATGGGAGACTTGAAAACAATGTAACTCTGTTTCTCTCGCCTGCAAATACTACCTTCTCAAGTTAGTTCTGAATGATGGAAATTTTCAACCATTTACCTACCCTCTCTAATACAGTAGGCTACTATTGTAGCCATCATCAAGTTCTGGTCTTCTCCTTGTTTTTGGAAAAAGGAAATGGTATCTCTATCTTCAAGAAGATGCTAGCTGACATTCTCAACAGATTTGCTGCTATAGTTATCAGGACAGTGATGTATTTATTTCATCACACTTAACAGTTTTGGTAAATATGCAGCATGTTTTAACTCAAAGGAAGAGTGTGCTCTAGCAAAGGCTACCTACTTCTATAAAACGTTAATATAAAAATAAATCTTAAAAAGCACCTTTGTCATCTGTTCATCTCAAACTTACCCTTTTTTGTTTTAAGAATAAGAAGGCAAAGAAAAAAAAACCCAACTCAGCCAAAATGCATTCACATTCACAGTCATGAGTTTACAAAAGTAAATTTTCCAAAAATCTGGAGGAAAACTTTCCACAGACTGAAATAAAACTTGAAGTATTTTGTGGTATTAAAGCAGCAATCACAATTAATAAACAAAACCCATTAGCCTAGTCCTACAGACTCTTGAAAATCTTGAGGTGAAGTTCAAGAATGACATACCATTTGATGCACCCCATTTTCCTACATTTTGGTGGCAAACATCAGCAAGAACAGCTATTTGCTGTTCTCTTCCATCTGCTGGCTTGCATAATTATACACAAAACTGGGACCTTGTTCACAAAGGTATTTGATTATCTATTTCCCTGATCTCTGTGATTTCATGCTAGAATCCTGTTGACTTTGAGGCGATTTTAAAAAAAGGTTGGAAGTACTTCCTGAATCAGAGCCTGGAAATTTCCTGCATGCTTCATAAGTATAAGAAAAGGTTTGCAGTTTACAGTAAAAACAATTATTTCACGTTATTTTTTTTTAATCTGTTTTATAAAGTATCCAAAATACCGGTTTCATTGTGATTCTCATCTATGTCACATCTTTAGAAGAATATTTTCCTGTCCTCAAACCACTAGTGACAATCTATTATTATTTTAGATTTTGCAATGTCTTTTCCAACAATATTAGGGCCAACCTCCAGCTGAAGTATTTCTCTTCTGATGTAGGATTTGGTAAATTTCTCAACTCCTGAGGCTTTTTTTCCCCCCACAGAAGTAACTTCTGAGTCAAACCAAAGTACCATAATGTAATTAAGATGGCATGCTAAGCTGATGTTTGCAGAGGAAACCGTTGAACTGTCTGAATTGCTCTCATGCTCATTTGCCTGGTACAATAAAACAACCTAAGAATTAAAATAAAATGCAAAGAGACTTCTCACAGCAGCATACAGGCCAAATAAGGCCAGTACAGCCAGCCCTACAAAATGAAGGCCCTGCCAAGGAACAAATTGTAGCTAATGGAGTATCTCCCACAGCTTGGCATTGGGGCACTTTATATTTCATAGGCAAAAGACAAGAAAGTGTGTTAACATATTTTTTACCTTGGCAGACAAATACATTCCTGTATCAGAAATAGTATAGCTAGGGGAAAGGATTGGCATTGATGAGGTCAGACCTCAGAGTCCCCTCAGGGGGGCATCTTCTGAGCCCCTCACTCCAAAAAGGACTTGGAAGTGCTGGACCATGTTCAGAGAAGGACAACAAGGCCCATGAACCATCTAGACATCATGTCTTCTGAGGAACACCCGAGGGAGCTGGGGGTGTTTATCCTGGAGAAGTGGAGGCTCAGGGGAATCCTCATTGCCCTCTACAGCTGCCTGAAAGGAGTTTGTTAGTAAGGTGGAGTCCAGTATCTTCTACTGTGCCTACACAGAAAAGACCAAAGGAAATGGCCTTAAACTGAGACAGAGGATATTCAGATTAGATATTAGAAACAATTTTTTCATTGTTAGAGTGGTCAGGCACTGGAACAGGTTGCCTAGGGAGGTGGTGGAGTCACCATCCCCAGAAGTGTTTTTAGAGGTGTCTGGATCTGGCACTGGGTATTATGATTTAGTGGTTTAGGGCTTGCATTGGTAAATGCTGGGTTGACAGTTGGACTTGGTGATCTTAAGGGTCTCTTCCAAACTTGATGATTCTATGTTTTTTTTGAATTTTTCAGTCCATGTATCTTCTCCTGTGATGGGGTAAGCAGATGCAAAGCACTGACAGGCTCAAATTCAAAGTTCAAAAACCTACTTACATAGCACATTCTCTTTCAGAGTATAATTATCTGTTCTGGTAACATAATGAGCTCAAGGGTTTTGTCTTTTAGAGACATAACAAATTACCACTGTTGAGTAACTCAACTGTCTCTGTAGGAATACATCCTTGTAGCACGGCAAAGTTCCAGCTGGAGAGATGCTGCACTGGTCTCAAAGGCCATCTAGCATCAAGAACAAGTTTTACATTCCCCATCTAAACTAACACAATATAGCTGAAGATTTTAAGTAAGGAAACAAAAAAAAAAATGTCCAATCAAATACTTCTTAGTATCACGCAAACATACAATTACAATTTACCATCTTCAGAAAGCTGCCCCAATAGTCCTGCAAGCATTTTAAGTTCACAGATTCATGCAAGTCACCAGTTTACTAAATATTCAGTGGCCAAGTACACGCTAAGGATAAACAAGGAAACCTAATTACACTGCAGAAGACAAATGTACATTACTGAGTTTAAGAAATATTTACAAAACTCCCTTGTAAGAAGGCCATCTAAGAATGGAATGCTGAATGTAGGTCTGGAGTGCTGTACACAATGTCGCAAGGAGCAGTGCCACAGCCAAGCAGCACAGCTGCAGCAGTGCTGCTCCTAGCAATACACTCAAAGCTCTCACTTCACCGATTGCGGCGGGAGGCAGCTGACAACACAATTCCTAGATGTTTTCCTCTAGTGCTCAGGAAATGGTTTGGATCAGACACCTTTAGGGCTGAAGAGCTATGACAAAAATGTTCTATCATTCTCTGTAAGGCTAATTTATAATTCCTATAAATCGTTAGCTTATCCAGAAAGCAGAATACTACCACTAGGCACGACCATGATCTTACTATCGAAATACACCATAACTAAGGAAAATCTGAGACATACTTAATGATGACTATGAATTGTAAATATAGTAGAAATTTAAGTCTGTATTGATTTCCTTGGCCCAGAATTCCTTGACATGGAATTTCCTCTAGACGCTTTCTATTTAAGAAGGAAAATAAGAACAGGGGGGACTTTTTGTGCTGTATTGCAATTTCCATAAAAGGTTACTTTTACTGCCTTTATAACAACTTGCTAAATTGTTACAGAAACTACAGAAACACCAATACCTTCATTTTAGCCACTTCTGATCTTCCTCAGAAAAATCTAAAAGTCAAGCTTTGCTCACAAGCAAGTAGTGTCAAAAATTAATGAAATACATTAATTCATTTAGATCAGTGGAGAAGAAGCAAGATGTAACACAGAAACAAAAATCCATTATTTTTCCCATTTATTTCCTTATAATTCAAAAGGAGGAAAAACCAAAGGTCTTGTAATTTCAATGAAGGAAATAGTCTTTACTATTTCCTTAAAATCTTGACAAAAATCCAAGAAGTAGCACCAAAAATAAAGTGATCTACTACTTCTTTTTCTGTCCTAATTAAAAAACTTAAAAACTCACAAAAACCCAGTTAAAAAACTTAGTCTTTATCCATGTCAGAGATGTACACATGCATTAAGAGAGCATGTGAAGAATATATGAAGAAATGTATGTACACTCCACTGAGAAAACACAAATCCAACCAAGACCAACAAATCAACACAAAACATAATGCTACCATACCATGAATTTTCCTGAAATTTTTTTCCTGATTTTTGGTTAGTTAACCATAATGCAACATTCATGAACATTCTGTCTTTAAGAAGGTAAATACTATCTTCTTGAAGTTAAATAATGTACACATTTACAGATTTAATATATTATGGATTAAGAGGTAGCACTGACAGATCAAGACACCCAACAAGGAATCCACATCTGCATAATTAGCAGCAGCCACGTAGGTACTTTTCCCCTTGTTCCTAATTTGCCAGAAAAAAACCATTGGCATCCCTTTTTTTTTTTTTGGCAACAGCTACATGTCTTTTGTTAACATAACTTGATGCTGATTTGAGATGATCCCCACAACTTATACTAAGTCTAGCAATGCTGTAAATGCTAATTTACAAATGACCTGCTATTTGCAGCAAGGCTACAAGCTCCTAAATAGAGTGCAGTCTAACTCCCCAAGTTTTCAATTCCTATTGAAACTATTTTCAATACTGTGCGTGCACCATTAGTGTAAGTAGCCTAAGACAGGCAACTCACACAATAGGTTATTACATTTGTGGTTATTTTTGCCATGAAATTTAAACAGAACTGTAATAAGTACAGCATTTCATATCCAAATTATTAAGCAAGAGGGAATTAGTGTGATAATTTGTAACAACTTTCACTGCAGTTCGGGGAAGCCCTGTAATTTGATGCAGATCTCAACCACGAGTGATTTTTTTAACATCTTAATTTCCACACTTCAACATTTTCTGAAAGAACTGTCTTTTCTCCACAGCTGATTTTAGCACACTGACAGCCACTTCACTCTTCTTCTCCATTCTATGTACCTCACTTTTGCATGACCCTGTTAATTTTGTCTATCACACTGACAAGTCTTAAGAACCAAGAATTTAGTAACTCTCGTGAAAGCTCAAACCTTTTCCTAGTTCACCATAATCCTTAAATAGATGGCAGTCAGCAAGAAACAATCAGAATATTACAGCAGTAGTGCTATCACCAGGAAAACAGGATAGAGTTCCACTTGTCCTGCCTGACAGCCCTTTTATGCAAAAAAGGATGATAATACTTTTGTACAAATAAGGAATGACATTAGTCTTCTGACTTTGTTTCACAATAGAAACTCCTATGAGAATTCACTGAAAGCTACTACTTTTAGGAGTTGTCATCTTCTACCTGCATGATCTTCTTGTCTAAGGTGAATAATTTTCCACATAACATTACTCAAGTGAGCATCATCTTGTTGGGAGGATAGAAAGTAATTAATGTCTCTCTTACCTTCAAAAGCTGCTTGCCAATTGTTGGACTCATTTTTTCATCCACCATAAGAATGACTATTCCTCTGTCATCCATACCTCGGCGTCCGGCACGACCTGACATCTGAATGTATTCACCTGAGGATATCTACAATATAACGAGAAAAAGAAATTAACACACATCAAGAAAACACCAGTAATACATAATGTGCTAATTACAATTACCCAGTAAGTGACATGATGTATAAAAGTTAGCAAGTAAGAGTTATCTAACTTATCAAAGAGTCATCCAGATTGGCTTCATTAGTCATAATTACCATGAAACAACAATATAAATCCATGACTATGAATAATGTAAGTCAGCAGCAAAAGTTAACTAATGCTCTTACCGCTCCACATCATTTTAATAAGCATAAAAACCATTTTACTACTGTCTTTACAATGGAAGGTTGCTGAGCATGGTGGAGAAATATTAGATCTTCAACACACTGGTAATGCCTCTTGACCATCTTGAAGCAATGTATCATTTCACTCAAATTATTCAAGAGTAACATAAATATACTGATACTTGCAAAAGAAGTGTTTTTATGTCTCCTAACTGTGAAATGGAAGAGTTTATAAAGAACTGGGACAGGAACAAGAGGCAGATACAACTGGTTACCTTTGTCTCAGGAAGTTAAAACCCCAAGTCAGGAGTTTAGTCATCTTGGAACTGCATTCTCAACAACTCCCCAGGTTTCACTTTAGGTCAGATTTCAAAAACTACTTAGGCAAATTGTGCTAACCAACTTCAGAAGTTCCACATTTCTGCTATCTTAAAGGTAACCCATTCTTACATATATCTTACAGACATGCAATCAGACTGAATAGTGAAACTGAACAGCCCAAACTAAAATTGAAGAAATATTTACTTCATAATGCATATTGTCAAGTCACTCATCCCATTCACCACAATTTTTCCACCTTTGAAGGATAAGAAGCCACAGCTCTTATAAAGCTTTGCTGCAATGACTTGCAAGACCTCATTTTTGAGTAAACCACATACCTGGTTTTAATGTCTAAAATTTTATAACTAGGCAAAAAATTCTGCTGCAAGAAAACAATACCCTTCCAAGGTAAACGACCTCTTTTCTTGGGTCTGTTAAAATTAATGATCATTATGATAGGATATGAAGCCCATTTATTCTTCAGAGTTCTCTGACACAGAATAAAGTATCAGTCTCACAGCTTTGGAAAAGGTGTGCAGAAGTCCTAGTCTAATCCAATGTCTCCTGCTACCCTGTATTTGATTCCTTTTTGATGTATCTATTAAACAATCTCATGAATAAACTGAAGAACCTTATCTTCAGAAATTTGTATATTAACTATAAATGGATTAGACACAAAGACTTTTGAAAGAAAAAGTATATTTTACTACATTGAGGTGAACACATCAAGAGTAAATTTAATCCTAATGAGGTTTAAATAATTCAGTTATTCAACAGAACCTCTTCATTACTTACCCATCGGAAATCCTTCCCATCAAATTTACTGGCACTTGTAAACAGCACAGTTCTGGCTGGCATATTAATTCCCATAGCAAAAGTCTCTGTTGCAAATAAGGCCTAAATAAACAGAATGAAGTTAAGTAAGCGAAAAAAAAAAAGGGATTTCAAGCAAACATGAAAATAGTCAGAGACTGCTACACAAAACCTCTCTGGATTTTAATATATCTGTGCAGTCAATACAGGGAACACAGGCATAGTCAATACTTATTCTTCCTCAGAAAGCATGAAAACTAAAGAGGTGGGACCACGTGAAAGACTCCAAAAGGAAACATAATGGAGTGCAAATTACATTAATTGATAATAGTAATTAATTTCAATATTCAAGTTTTCAAGAAGAAAACAGGAGTTAGCTATCCAAAAAAAGCACCACAACTTTCACCCAAGGTTACATTTTTCTGAGTAATTGTTCTTAGAGCAACCAACAGTTGGCTTGGAAAATGTCCACAGTCATTTATGGGAACAAGATGTAACAAAAAACAGTTGAAGAAAATGCTTAAGTTAGACACTGTAAGTTCAAATACTTGTGAATAAAATCTGGAATACTTAAAACTACAGCTGCAATTGTGTAGGTCCCCATTGTAGTACTAGCATACACCCTGAACTAAGTCGTACTTGGATTTTCAGGATTACCACCCATGTATTCAGAACAAACTACAGATGGACCTGAAAAATACCTTTATTAGGCCCTCTGAGAAAAGGATTTCTATGGTTTCTTTTAAGATAGGAAGCAAACCACCATGATGAATACCAATTCCTCGCTTCAGAAGGGGAAGCACATGTTCAACCTGGGAAGAAACATACAAAAGACCAGCAAACAAATTTTAGCATTTGTTACTAAAAGTTGTATGGAAAGCCCCAACACTGCTTTTAGTGTTCATGTAATTTACTATTCCCAATTTAAAATAAAATAACTACCCTCTCAATCTTGTAATATTCTGCTTAGAAGTTTGTATTTTTCCACTGTAAAGATGGGCAAACATCACTGTGCTTGGTCATTATAAAATAAATTAGATTGCAGATGCATCAATGCAACATTTTGAAAGCCTCAGCAATCAATAACTGCTAAGTGCATACTGCACTCCCACTTGAACTATTTCCCTTTTAACCCAGGTCTACCTCTTTGTAAACTCCTATGTTTACTTAAAAATATAATTGGAAAAAATAAAACAAGGGGTAGGAACTCCACTGTTAATTCATCATCTGCTGGAATTGTAACTGGAAGGAATCTTTATCTCTTTCATAATGACAAGAAGCAACGCAGGAGATACTAAAACCTGAGGAGATGAATGAGATTATCCAGTTTTATAATATCTGTACCCTCTACAAAACATCTACAGCTTCACAAGTTGCAGAAAACAGGATAGCAGCAATTCAACTCTATTCAAAAGAACCCTTTTCAATATCCACTCACCTGAGGAAGCTTTTTGTCTTCATCTGAGAGACAATCAATTGCATTATTGAAGACTTCTTCAACCATTTTTTTTTCTTCATCTAAGAAGGCAATTTGTAAGTTATTACAAAATGCAGAAGGCTAATACCAGATGTAAATAAAGTGATACCATATTCTAATATTTATGAAATTGTACAATAAAAATTGAGTGGAATACTCTGAAGTCTACACAAAACCACCCACACTGGGTCAGGCAATCAAGACTTCAATAAGCCTGGAGCCAGATGGTAACCAGAAATAGACAATCAGGACAAAGAAAACAAGAACAAACCCTTCAGAACAATCCAAACTTCAGCAACTTCCAAGCCTGGGATTTATCAGTCTTATGTGCTCCCTGCCTATTTCATAGGTCTTCTCCTCCTTCACCTACTAGTCCCTGTCTGCGTGGATACAGATGTTCTTCCCTGTTAACTCTCAAAGTTTACATCCTTTCCACTAAATAGTATAATTCATATAGAATATACATTCAAAGGTGTGATTCTGAAGAAGACATGAAAATGCACCTCTGCATTTACACCTATCTTTAAAGTTTCTGACAAACACCTGCATTGTTCTGCCACACTGAAGCAAAATGTGTAAAGACTGGAGCAAGTAAGGAGACAAGAAACCCGAACAGCTCACAAACATGAAACAGTGCATCGATTTACAACAAAATCCTTATTTTTGTTAAAACTCTGTAGATTTCCAAGAAGCAATAAGCTTCAACTTATTTGCAAAGCTTGGTCTTAATCCAAGATTAAAAAAATCTTCTTTGTATACCTTTTGGTTTTTACTTTGAGAAGCAAGGGGAAGGAGGAAGTAAAGAAAAATGGATTACATTGTTGAAAAAGAACAGTCTAGTAGTTTGTTATACAGTTGTTTGGACTTGAGAGTATACTATTTTTCCAATGAAACTAACATGAAAATTTTGGGAAATACTTTTTTATGATTAGTATTCTCCCATTATAGACAGAATTTGCTAGGAACCCTTGTGTTATATTACAATAAATAGCATACTGGAGCAAGAAATAAAGCTTAAAATCGATGAACAGTTTGACATTGTGATGACCAAGTACTCTGTGCACCAATACCTTCCTACTGAATACAGCTTAAGGTACCATCATAGTAAATGAAAAAAGCAGTATGTATTTTCCTTTTGTTTTCACACAAAATGACAGGAAAAGTAGTATTTCACAACAAACTACATCTGTGAATAGAATTCGACTGGATTTCTGTACCTGTATTGAAATCTAACTTTGTCATCTGAAGTGCATAGGCTTCACAGTCTTTCTTACTGAAGCTGAAAATAATCACAGGTTGGAAATTCCTTTCCATGATCATCTTTACAATCTTAAAAACATTTGAAGGACCTGTAGAAGGATTACATTAATTTAAATTAAATTTTACAACAAAAAGTATCTTATGGAGTAATTGAGACAAGCACAACTTGCAAAGAACTTTGAAAAAAATTATAAAAAAAATTACCTCAGAATGGTTTGAAACTCACCTTTTGTTCCTCCTTTCCTGCCTTTTTGATCCCCTTTTGCTAAGTCTCCTGCATCTCTAAGCACTTGCATTGCTGTATTAAAATTATCTTCTCTGAAATCTCCCTAGATGTAAAACACAACCTTTGTTACTTTCAAAGCCCATTGAAAAATACTTAGTGCTTTGCACAGCCAGTACCATTACCCCATATATATACACGTAAAACAACAAAAACAACGCATAAGCTATCAAAATAGTTTACTAGGTCAGTGTCACAGCTCAAAATTACACTGGTGTATCTCTGAGTTACTGTTCATTGTTCTATCCACCACACTGGGCACATTGCCAAACCAGATAATGACACAGTACCAAAACTGACTTTTAGGAACATCCACATAGAACTACATTGCCCAGTGAACACCTATCTTCAAGTGCAGCACTACTGTTTATGGCATTGGCTACTGCTGAGTGAGCTAATGATAAATTTTAAACAAGTTTTTAGCTCAAGAACACCTAAAGAAAGGAAAATATTTTGCTCCCTTGACTGAAGTCAAATTTACATGCCATGACATTTTCTACTGAGCGATAAACAGTACAAAAAAAATCAACTACTTTGCAGATTTACGGAAAGCAACATGCATTTTAGAAAACAAGGATGTGGGCACTTAAGACATCTCAGGGAAGTATTACTCAGCTGATTGCATGACATTAGATAATAAAACCAATTTCTTGTGTAAGACTCCAAAATTCTAAAAGCAATTCAGAAATAACCATTACTCACTTGTACTTAATTTTAACAAAAACATCCTTTATAGAGCCTATCCAAATTTTGCAAGAGTTCAAGAGCTTTTGACTGCTAAGTGAGGAAAACAAACTTTGAGAAAAACTGAGCATTCCTTACATTTTCATCAACAACCAGATGGAGTCCATCTCCTCCTGCTGGAAATATATAATGCTGCAGTGGAGTGGGTCGATAGTCAGTGTAAATTACATGGCAAGGCTATAAAGAAGAAAGTCATATAAATATTTTATAATTGCATTGTAATATCACTTGCTTGATGGAAAAGGAAAATCCAATACATTACTATTAAAATACTACCTTCTAAAAACCAGAAAGTAAGGCTTTCAGAAACTAAGATAGCAAATTTTCTTTCCTGAATATGGATTTTGCACTAATGACATTGCTTAAGAAAATATAAGTTTGCAAATGTTTTAGAACACAAGCTGGCTACAAAAATTCTTTCTCATGAAAACAAAAAGTAAAGATAGCCAGTATTTCTTTCAATATTATTAGACAGATTTGAAACATTAACATCTTCTAAAATCAAAGGAAACCCTGTTAATTTGTAATTTGTAAAAAAAAGCCTGAAGTATTATTGAAACATCTAAGAAAGACTCACAGTAGACTTTCATGAGCATTTAAGGTTTTGATGCATGGAGAAGGCTTGTTTAGAAAAAAACAACACTTCCTTTAAAACATTAAATATTACATAAAAGTCCTTTTAAAAACCTAATGGTCTGCTACACAAAGTCAAGTAAACATATTTTATATTATACTCCCTCACCACAAACAATGTAAGAATCGATCTCCAGGATCCAAAATGGGACCAACCTCTTAATAACAAATTCCCCAGTCTTTGCTATAAAAACAAGTCTTAGAAAGAAAAAAACCAGAACAGAATTTAAAAATTAAAGGTTACAGGACAGGATAAATTTCTTAGATAACCCTTTTCTCACTTGCTTGCAAGCATATATAGTATTTCCTATGGATTTAAGATTTGCTTTTGATTGCTACATGTCCTTTTACAAAGCTCCTCAGCCGAATTCTCCCAATAACCTCTTATCTATCAGCCCTCAGAAAATCACTGTATGTTCATCATGTTTCATAACTTGGAATGTTTTCTGAAATCAGACAGGTGCCTAAATAATTGGGGGAAATAAACATTAAGAAACTAATCTAATGTTGCCATTCCAAGCAACAGCCAGTATACCTGCAAAAGGAGGAATATAGCTAGAGAAGCCAGGAGTGGTCTATACTATCACCTATAGGCAATAAAATGAATAAAAGGATACTCAGAAGTCCAGTTATCAAACAAACAGACAGTATTATGCCAAAGACAAAAAGCATAGATGTACAGTGTATCAGAAATATAACCTGTTTGTGAAGATGGCAGATCCATTCAGCAAACTGACGGGCATTTGGAATAGTTGCAGAAAGGAACACATAATGTACGTTATCAGGAAGCAAAATAATAGTCTCTTCCCAAACCACACCACGTTCTGAAAATGGAAAGGCATATGGGAAATTTACGTGATCAAAGTGTATTTCTCATACCTAAAGCCAAAGAACAGCATGCTTAAAAACAAAATAAGACAAAAACCAAATCTCCTCTACACAAGTGGAGGATGTCAAATGCCCTCAAAATCATTTCTGCTTTGGTGAAGAAAATACAAACTGCAGTACATATTTATAAAAATTCAGTAGGAAACAAATTATGAATTATTTATACAAAAAGATGACAGTTTTTAAAAGAGAAAATAAGACTTAATTCTTCAAAAGAAAAAGAAATTGTTCTTGGGTAAAGCATTCAAAGATTTGAAAAGAAAAACAGTACATATAGGATACCTGTATCTCTCATGTAGTGAATTTCATCAAAAATAACCCATGCAACTTCACGCATAACCTCAGAACCTCTGTAAAGCATACTTCTCAAGATCTAGAAAAGGAAGCAAAAGTTGAGTCCCTTCACATAAAATAACAACAGTCATGTTACACCGACATTGGTAAGAAACTGCCAGAATTTTTGGTTCATATTTACATGGATATATAGAATCATATTTTGCACAAAACATAAAAGCATTTAAAGATAGGTTCTGAGATGCTCTCCAAGTTCATTCCAATCTAACAATCTCACTACCTCAGAAAAACTGGTTTCTCTGAAAGAAACATGAAAGAATGAAACAATGTGTTTCTCCAAGCTTCCACTGGCAGGTATTTGTTACAGCTCTACAGATCTACTTCTGCAAAGCCCTCCTCTTACCTCATCCTAATAGATAACCTCCCTGTGATTAAGAGGAAATCTTTTGTCAGAAATCAAATCATTCAATCTCTCTAATCTTTCCCCACTAAAGTTATGCCTGTTCCTTTGAAGTAAAGGCAAAAAGAGGAAAATTCCAACTCACGGCTGCATTTCTGCAACAGAAATGTGACAAAACTCTGTGAACAGTACTTTATTACCAAAGGTGAAAAGCTACATATTCCTGGAGTTCTAGCACCTACTGTGAACCACTCAACTATTCTTCAATGATTTTGCTCTCCCTATTTTGCCCTTCTAGAACAAAATACTGAACACAGGATTTATGAAATTTAACTTTCAGCATTTCACATCTACAGAATACTCAGTGTCTTGAACACTCAAGAAATTAAATTCTGACTTTCTCCATACTACAATCATAAGTTCTTGACTTACAGTTCAAAAGCATAAATTCACAGAGATTACTGAAAGTTAAATGAGTCATAATGAACTTTAGAACATTTTCTACCTTAACTAGGCCATTTAGTCTTTTCAAATTAGACCTCCCCAAACAAAAACGGTAGAAAAAAACCACCAAGCAAGATCTTACCTCAGTTGTCATTACCAAACAAGAAGCTGTTGGATTAATGGTGACATCCCCAGTCATCAAACCAACATCCTGAAATTCTTCATACATCTCACGGTACTTCTGATTACTCAAAGCTTTAATTGGACTTGTAAATATCACACGCTGCTTCTCCCTCAAAGCCAGGGCAATTGCATACCTGTATTCAAACAATACCCATATCAACAGCTGTCAGGAAGACAGAGCGTATTACTTCGCTTAAGACCAAAATAAATTGTGCAATTCAGAACACCAAGAGAATGATATACAGTATTTGAATCCATGCTCTAGCATTTCATATCCAGATTATTAAGTTCAGTACATCTATATATGCATCTTTGGAGAGTGAGAAATCTTTAAAAACCAAGTTAGAGGATTTTTATGGACAACTGTACATGTAGTTTAATTTAAAAACTGCCACTGTGTCACAACAAAACTATTATTTCTTGAACCCATGCTCTAATATATCTTCATATACATTTCACTTCTCACTTCAGGTCAGCACATCCTGTCTGAACCAAATCCTGACAGAGAAGCTGCTGACTAAATCAAACCACTGCTTCTAACAATGCCAAAAAACCACAGAAGAAATTCCTTACTAACTCTAGCCAGGGGCTAGAAAACAAAGGTATTTTTTCTAGATTTACAGAAATCTGTAATAAAGAAACTTCCATTTCAATCTATACAGTAACACCTTGACAATTTAAAACAAAAACTGTGCTTAAACACAAATTAAGCTTTTTACTACCCACTAAATGATGAAAGATATAATTTTTATATTCAAGAGTAGCCTAATTAATTTTAACACTGATGGACTGAATGTTGTATCAAGAAATCAGTTACTGATGGTTCAAGAAAGTAATAGAAGGGGCACCACACTCGTCTTTCTTTAGAGCCTGCTAGAAAAGTACTTACTCAGCACAGACAGTTTTGCCAGCTGATGTGTGAGCTGACACTAACACAGACTGATTATTATCTACACAAAGAATAGCTTCTCTCTGGAAGGCATCAAGAATAAATGGATATTCCTAGAAGGAAAAAAGCAAAAACATTACAGAAGTTTAAGACAGACTTATAGCTAACTAATTTTCTGACTAACTGGTGTGTAAATCAGAGGCAGAAATCCTGCAGATACTTGTAATTTCCGCTGATCTTAACCCAGTATTATGCAATGACTTTGTATTAAATACTTTTATCTCATACTATACCTAAGATCTTTGCCTATGTCTTCTTGTCTTAGCAAAGGAAAATCTTGCCCTGATGTCTGAATTTTCACTAATTTGCCAGCTTAGGAACAGAACTAGAATGCTGTCCCTGCCTGACGTTACAGAAAAAAACAAACATCATAACACCGTATCCACCTCATTCAACCACATCATTTTCTCTACCAAATTTTAAATATAAAAACATCCATTTTATTTATGACAAACCATCTTTTACAGATCTTACTGACAAAGTACATAATTTTTCCCTCTACTCTCACTTACTATGTAAAGCATGTACAAAAAAAAAAATAAACAGAATCTACCACATACTTTTGCAGCCTTTCCAGTTCTTGGCTTCAGACCTGTGAATTCTTCATTTGCTGGAAGCGCAACCTGTGAAATAAATTTAAAATAAAAACAGTTACAGATTTCTGTGTTCACAGCAGTGACATTTCTGGCAATGTGAAGTGTATGAAAACCATTCTGAATTTCTGTTATCCTGCTCGTACAAGTTCATGTGTCATGGGTTCATTCCTCCCTCTCGAGTTTTTCAATCAATCTCTATATTCTCCTGCCTCAACAGTGCTGCTTCTCCCACTTCTCTGATATCGCCACCGTCTTGAGATATTACAGCTTTGCCTATGCTGGAACACTAGCCAGGACACAATCATGTCCTCTGGCCAGTGGATGTTCAAAGTAATTACTGAGCTCACATTGATAACGCTCCCTCTCCAATTACACTGTATTTATATTGGTAACATTCCCATTCCTGGTCATTATCTAATATTTATTCACTTCAAATATGTAAACTCTCTTCATTACTAAGTGATGGCAAACCTTTACCAGACATCTCAAAAAAACCCCAAAAACTGTATGCACACATAGGCTTTAGCACCCTGATCAGCAACTGTATATACAGTTCCCTCCTTACAGAAGTTGGATGATACAGAGCCCTTGAATGTGACCCTAATTAATTCATGTTAGTTCTGGAAAACAGCACAGAAGAGAAAAAGACCATAAAAATAGGAGGAAATTAAAATTTACACACTTGATTCTCACGCAAACTCTTTTAGCCACATATGGATACATGATGATTCAAGAAAACATTAATTTAAGAAAGCATTAATAGTTCGTATCTTTCAAATTTGAATTAGTTGTGACTTGAAAAATTGATAGTTTTAATTATTTTGCACATAAAATAATCTGATTTTATTTTTACCAAAATATATTTTTCAACAGTAATCAGCTGATTACTGATTACAAGAGAGTCCTCATTCTTGAACCAGAATAGCAAAATACTTCAATGCACTGATGACATTATGAACAGAAATCTGTTTTACCAAACAGTAAGTTTTTCTCTTCAAATGTTTTTGGTATCTCACAAATATGGAAACCTATCAATATTACCATCAAGTCTTTCATAATCACTCATTTTATTGTAAGTACAATTGAAACTTCTTCTGGTAAGATACCCTACTAATTTTTCAAGTGCATTTTGTGTGCGCTCGGTGTCAGACACAGACTTCAAACCCTTCACAGCCTTAAACATAGTATGAAACACTGCATCTGCTGGGGGGCAGGAAAGCTTTGCAGAGAGACCAGGACAGACTGGATCAATCAGCAAAGACCAGTGGTGTAAAACTCAGCAAGGTCAAGTCCCAGGTCCAGCCCTTGGGCCACAACAACTCTAAGAACTGCAAGCATCCTCGGGTGGGGGGCAATTTGTTCTCTGAGGTAAAAAGCAAAAGGAACATATGAAATGACCTTACACAGCGAATGGGGAGATTGGACATTAGAAAAGAGTTGTCAAGCACTGGACCAGGCTGTCCAGGAAAGTTGTTATCATCCCCGAAGCCATTTAAGACGTGTAAATGTGACACTTGGGGACAAGGTTTAGAGGAGGACTTGGCAGTGCTGGGTTAATGGTTGGACTCAATGATCTCAAAGGCCTTTTCCAACCTAAAAAATTCTATGATATTATAATTGCAAGCAGAATAAAGAATACTGTTATATCAGCAGTCAGAAACACAATTAGGTGTAACAAGTCTATACTTTTCATGTGCTTTTTTCACTGCACTCACCTCATGTGTACAACCTTCAACAGTTTCCACAGACTGCACCTTAACTTGAGGCATCAGATCTGTCAGACTAAAAAGATGAGTTAAGATTGTCAAAAAGTATTCAAAAATCCTTAATCCTCATATTTATAAAAAACATGAACACGTTGAATTTCACCTCTGCTTTAACATTAGAAAAAAAGGATGTGCAGCCTTGGCATGGACAGGCTGCAGAGCATTACTACCAGGACTACTACTTGTAAGTTAAACTTTTGCTACTGTATAAATCTATTTGAGCTGTTGATTCAAAAATTGCACCACAAAATGGCACTTGGGTCACATTTACTCATATAAAGTTCTATGATTAAATGAGGACTTTTTCCAAGATAAAATGAAACAAAATTCAAGACCTGTACTCCTGCTACTAGTCAAGACAGTAAGCACAGCTTGAAGCATCCCAAGCTGCCTAAGGACAAGTTTACCTCTTTACCAGATCTTCTCTCATGGCCACGAGAAGGGACTGGAGTCCCAATGCATGAAACTGTTTATTTCTGACATATACATTCTACTGCTACCACTAACAATTACTTAAAACTACTTAAAATGTTGGCTCTGGTTCTGTTTTGCTTCTATACACTTACACTTTGCTTACAGTGTTTTGAGAAGTCTTCTCATGAGCTTCTCACAGAAAATCAGACATTAAACTTCAGAAAAATTATATGAAAGACCGAATAACAATGCAACTACCACCTTAGATACCTTAAAAGCCTTTTTTATTTTTTTGCTAATTTATTCTTCCTGTACCCCAAGCCAACTATATCTTTCAACGTCAGGGTACACAGCAAACCTGCCTCCCCCCCGTCTCCCCAGCTCATCTCCTGCTCTGTGTGAAATCAACAACAGCTTTGACCACGAGTCACTGATTCAAATGAGTAATTACAAATTCATGAACATTTTCTACTGCAAATGCCTCCAGGTGTGCATCACTATTTTAAATACACCCAACATCCATCACTTGATCCACACCACGCTCTCACTTGAACAGATAACGGAAAATGAAACTTGTGCAAAACCACCTTTACAAGGAAATAGTACAAAACTACTTTGTATCAACTGTTCCCAACTGGCACACCCTAACCAGGGCAGCTTGCTATGACTACCTTACACATTAAGCTGAATACTTACTTAACGTCTTCTGATAACACATCTTCCAATTTTGGTTTTTTTCCCAAAATAACATTTTCAGTACTATCAATCTCTATTTCCCTTTTTGCCTTAACTATTGCTGGTACTGAAGGTTTTTCTTCCAATCGTTTCCTGCAACATAAACACACAAGAAATTTAAATTACACTTCATTTATTTGTGCATTTTCAGGAAAAAAAAACAAGACACTCTAACGGCAATTGCAATCCTACTGCACTTGGGGAACAACCCAGGTGACTTCACCCGCAAAAACAGCTGTGGAATTTCAAACCAGTTCCCAGATAAGCTGGCCACCAGGTCCCCCCCACACACTCCCCAATGGGCCACTGAGCCAGGGCTGGCTGCAACTTTATAACCAGCGATCCTGGCGAAGTAGATCACAGAATTACAGAAGGGGTCAGGTTGGAAGCAACCACAGCAGGTCACCTGGTCCAACCTCCCTGCTCAAGGAGGACCATCCGAGAGCATACCGCACAGGAGTGGATCCATTTGGTACTTAAATACATCCAGTAAGGGAGACTACACAAACTCTGAACAATCTGTTCCAGTGCACAGTCACCCCTGCACTTAAGAAGATCTTCCTCATGTTCCGGTGAAACTTCCTGTACATGCGTTTCAGCCTGTTGCCTCTTGCCCTATTGCTCGGCACCACCAAGAAAAGCCCGGCTGCATCCTCTTGGTACCCTCCCTTCAAATATTGACAGACATTCACTAGGTCCCGAAGGGGTTCA
>VWYO01011026.1:5156-21524 GCA_013400275.1 Rhadina sibilatrix
TTTTCTACAGGATCATCTTTACCTCACCAGAACCACAGCTGCCACTCCAGGAGGACTCACTTTTGGACTGCTTCCAACATCCTGACTAACAGGGTGTCAGGTTGTAGCCCTGACTCTATCAGGGTTCTCCAAAATTGTTGTTTGTTTGTTTGCTGTTTTGGTTGGGTGGTTTTGTTTCCTACTACATTTGTATTGTTAATATTCTTAGTAAAGAACTGTTATTCCTATTCCCAAAATCTTTGCCTGAAAGCCCTTGATTGCAAAATTATAATTTGGTAGGGGGTGAGGGGTTATATTGTCCATTCTAAGGGAAACCCCGGTTTCCCTGGCAGATACCTGTCTTTCCAAACCAAGACAGAAGGACATTGAGTGATGTGTCCAGTTCTGGGCCCCTCAGTTTAGGAAGGACATTGAGATGCTTGAGTGTGTTCAGAGGAAGGCAACAAGGCTGGTGAGCGGCTTGGAACACAAGCCATATGAGGAATGACTTGGGGTTGTTTAACCTGGAGAAAAGGAGACTTAGAGACTCTCTACAACTTCCTGAAGGGTGGTTGTAGTCAGCTGGGGGTTGGTCTCTTTCTCCAGGCAACAACTGACAGAACGAGAGGACACAGTCTCAAGCTGCATCAGGGGAAGTATAGGTTGGTTATTAGGAAAAAGTTTTTCACAGAAAGAGTGATAAAGTATTGGAATGGCCTGCCCGAGGAGAGTCACCATCCCTGGATGTGTTTAAAAAAAGACTGGATGTGGCACTTGGTGCCATGGTCTAGTTGAGGTGTTAGAGCATGGGTTGGACTTAGTTGGGCATAGTAAGAGCAGCTAAAGCAACAAGATTATAAAAGTTAAAATAACAAAATCACAGAAACACAAATTTCTTAACTAATTTAAAATACATACATTTGTAAAATACATGCATATTGCAAATGCACTTATGAATATGTAGAATTATAACATTAAGCTGTGAGTATTCCATTAACTCTTTTTGCTGTGTCTTTCATGTTTCATATAGATTCATGTCTTCAGTATAGAAAAGAAGTATCTGAAAAAACTAACGCATTTCCTATTGTTTCTAAATTATTTATTTTGAGATTACCTTTTAAAAAAGATCAAATATGCTGCCTATATTTATTATTATTTAAGAATTCAGAAGTCATGACAAGAGAAGTCTGAAAATCTAACTGTTATGACTCTTTAAGAGGATGACATTTATTGTTTCTCAAACAGCAAGCATATTTTATGAATTTCAGGATAAATTGGGACACAACTGAGATATGAATAAATTATTTAATGTATACAGCCACATATTTTTTATACTTTATTACATTTTTTTTGTAATCAGTATGTTTATTCTTTTTTTTCTTTCTTTAATACAAGCAATGTAGATTTATGGCAAATTCAGAAATAAATATGGTATATATAAATTTTTCCAATAATCATCTCTTTTTAGCAGTCTCTTTAATGATTTGATTCCAATTTGATACACAAAATTGCTTTATACCTATGATTTCATTCCAGATTCTTCTTCCAGGATGAGGCACTGTTCCCTCCTCTGTCTCATGTCATTTTGCTCTTTCTCAGATTCCATTCCATACATCCCTTAAAAATTTTCTTCTTCTTGTGGGTTGCCTTGGCGGGCTACCAAACCCCTAAGAAGTTGCTCTCTCACTTTCCTCTTCCACAGGACAAAATGAGAAAATAGGATGAGAAAACTCGCAGACTGGAAAAAGGACAGGGAGCTTGTTTGCCAAGTACCATCACAGGAAAACAAACTTAATTTAGGTAAATTAATTTGATTTTTTTTCCCAATTAGAAAAAAAGTGGTGAGAAAGACAGACAAAGCCAAAAATGTCCTTCCTTCCTATGAATTTTCTTTGTATCCAGTTATTAGAGTTTACTAAATTGTAATTGTAATAGTAAATTACTAATTTACTGAATTCATGTTTTGGAGTAGCTACTTAAGTAATTGGATTTTTATAATGACTATAAAAAGTCATAGGGTGCTTGCATTAGGATCTAGATATTCATCAGACTGGGGAATTCCATGATCATCAGGCTTAATCTTTGTATATTTAATAATTAATTTAAAGGTTACATGGTTCCAACAGTGGAGGACAATGGGCAAGAAATAAATGAGGTTTTCCTGGATGAAAACACGTGTATTCTAGGTCTTCCCAGAAAGAATATTCTTTGATCTTCTTTTTTATGACTTTCTCGTAGTTTTCTTAACTGAACTCTGAAAAAAGTTTGAAGTCTAAATTCCCCAAGGAGCCTGAAAAGGTTGAGTGCTTTGCTGTATTTTTAATTGCTGAAACAGTTGATTGCAAGTCTCACAAGTGCTTTCTGCCACGTAGACAGCTCCTGTACACTAATTCTGCTCCTCTGCCCCAGCCCACTAGGCAATATCTCTGTTTAATCGAGGAGTGCCATATGAGGTCTTCCTAAATCCTTTGAACACCATATAGAGAAATGTAATACTAAATGTAGGAAGATTGTAATAATGCACAAAGAATACATAGAAAATACTTAGAGTATAATGATGAAAGCAATATGGGATGTTAAGTAATACACAATTAAAATGAGGTTACATTGCACTATGTATATTTTATTAGTTGTGTGTAAATTATGCATAATCTACAGGTGTACACACTTTAATTTTCTCCTTTTTCCAAGCAAGTAGATGAAATGCATATTCATGTTTTCACTCTTCTGTCTGTGGAGAGCTAAAGAAAGTTTACCCTCTGGCCCCATTCTCTGACACTTTCTCTCACAATTAGATAATGCTACCAAAACATATTACACTACTCCACAGGGAAGTTTTCTTTTGGGTGAAGGACAAACAGAAGAAAAAAACATACCTGGCTGTAACTTCTCACAGTGCTTAGCGCTCCTCTGCAAGCAAGTTTGGTATTTGCTTGTGATGAGAATTGCATAAGTGGTTACACATAATGTCTGTGAGCATATTGTGACCCAGTGCTGAGAAGCTCACTGACATGGACTGTATATAATACCTAACTAAGAGTTTTCAGATCAGTGTGGCTGCATAATCCTTCCACACTCCAGTCAGTCAGGGGTTAAATCTGCCTAAATAGATATGCCACTAAAAATGTTGCCAGTGTTTCAATGTCTTTTGTGATCTTTAATAATGCTTGCACCATCAAGCACCTGCATATATGTATGGTTTTTGTTTAAACGCGTGTGTAAGGATTGTTTTTGGATATCAACTACACCATGCATTATTTATGCTCACCTCAGATTTGTGTCTAATATATAGAATTGCTTAAACATGTCAGTCTTTCTAAATGATAGAGTTAGAGAAAGCATTATTTGCTTTATGTCAAGAAAAATTTCTCCTGGAGATGAAAATAGCAGCACAAATCAAAAAGAGAAGGTAAGAATTGTGATTATAGGTGTCTAGACTCTAATTTATCTTCAGGACCCTATTCTCTATTTTGTGTACAAGCCTGATATTTCTTTGAAAATTCTGGTTCTGCTATTTTATGGGTTTTTACATTCAACCTGGAGGTTGTACTGGTGGAAAACCTGTGGCAGGCTTTAAAAATATTTGTGACATTTTGAACATTGCTGTCACATCTAACTAATCTAATTAGATGTTGAGTTCTTCAAAGCAAGGACTTCACTTAACCATGCACCCAGTACAATGGGATTTCCAATCTTAGCCTGAGTTTATAGACAATGGTTATAAAAATGATTAAGAAGAGTAGAAGATTTAAGTTATGCTGATGACATGGTTTTGATGACTTCCCTGAAGAGATTATTCATCACAGTCTAATGATATCATTAGGAAGAAAAGTTTCTTGTTTCAGTGTACAGCCAACAAAATTTTGATTTGATCAATGCAAGTCAAGTGGCTGTAAACTGTAATGGTGCTGCTATGGCTTCCCTGTGAGTCAGGATTGGATGGTCACCTAAGTTCAGGGAGAGGAAGACACAAAGTTAGTGCAAGTAACTTCACACAGAGAAAATTATAGAATTATTATCCTATTCATCACATATGATCACTGGCAACGTTAACATTTCTTTACTACTATATCATGTCCAAATGAAAGTTGTTTGGATTTTTTTTTTTTTTTTGTATATTTACACTATTGTTTGCATTAAATTGGTAGAAAGCCCTGGTTAACTTTTGCTAATTCATGGCAATATTTCATCACAGAGGTACGACTGGGTTGTGGTAGATAACAAAATAGCTGTATATACAACACCTTTCTGCTTTAAAATGTATTTATGATTTTATTATATTATTAAATGAAAACATTATTTCAGAGGGGTTTTAAAAGATCCCAAGTCTCGGGGGTGGGGGGAGGAGTTATCAACTCTATTTTTAATGGAAATCCCAAAAACTGAAGTCTTAAAGTTTTTGACCTGAATGATTTTTTTAATGGAAGTTTATTTGAGTAATACCTGAGTAATGGTGGTGGATTTGGGCCTGATACTTATCAAAGAATATCCTGTGGCAATTAAAACAAATAACACGATAGGCAGAAAGATAAAATTATTCCATTTCACGTGTTAGTCAGACTGTGAAAATAAGTTTAATAACTACAATTTTCCTTCTAATCTTTAGATTCTAGGGTAGACATATTAAAAATACATGGATTAAAAACTACTTTGTGTCATTTTTCAATTCAATATTCATTTAAAATGATAAAAATGAATTTAGGTCTTTTAAAAAAAATTAAAGAAATCACAGAGACATTATTACTTTGTGAAAAAACATTACATATATTAAAATTATATAGTAGTCAGATTTATTTTCCTTATTTTTTTCAGCAGTATAACTTGACTGTTGAAAGAAAGAACCCAAAGTTCACAGGACTGATTTGGTAGCACATGGAAGGTCACATTTTTCACACTCAGAACAATAGCTACTTGCAATAGTAATCAACTTACTTTCAGAAATCAAAATTTAGGCAACCCTATGATAATATCTCTTGCCTTCTCTGCAGCTAATTGAATACAAAATTACACCTTCTGGTAATGCAAGAAAAGAGTGTTTGGAAGGCTGGTAAATAGAAATTTAACCTTAATAGAAAAAATAACCTGTGCAGAATTAAAGTTTTATAATTCCATTGCCAATAGCTACAGAAAGAAGTAGTAAGAGCTTTCATAGTTAAAAAAAGCTCAGCCTGAATATGTACCTAAATAATTAAACCTGCTCTAATGTCTAGCTGGTGGCCTTTGCTTATGGAAGAGACTCTTATTTGATAGGCAGAGCAAAGAAGTTGAACATAAAAGGGAAAGGAGAGGTTGTCTATAGGAATTATTATTTAAGTGTATTTGACACAGTACATAAAGACTACAATCAGAAATGTATCCAGACCATTTTGGTTCCAGAATTGTGCTAATAAACTTGCATAAATGTTGAGATTGTGTAAGAGCCTTCTGAAAAAAGATCTTTTTAGTAGTGAAAATGTGAAAATCTCACGCCAATGGTGGATAGCCAAAAAAGTCTAATAAAATAAAAAAAAGCAAAATTTTTAGGTTAAATCTTCCATAACAGACATAACATAGTCTTGCTTACTTTTATATTGATGTTCAATATTTTGATTTCTGGTATTGAGGAAATAACCAGAAAGATATAATAATTCTTTTTGTATATTTGAATTGAGTTTCATTAATAGATTTTGAATATATTACTATTTTGAGGTATGGTTTATATGGATGCTTTCAGCATAATGGATACAAATGGCTACACAAGCATAAACCAATTATATTTTTTAATTACATACCTAAGTCTTAGTTTCTTATGGTAGAAATAAATGTATAACCTTGGACAGAAATATATGGTAGCTACATGAGAAAAGGTTTATGCTTTAGACAGATGCAGTTAGCCTGTTAATTTAAAATGCATGTTGAGAAGATAACAATTAAGTGTAATACCAAAGTTCATTATAAGGTGGTTGTGTAGCGAGGCTGTGTTCATATGAGCAACAATTAAAATAATTATTTATTAACCAATATTATTTTAAGTACAGTGATATTGCAAAATAGAGTGCTATCAAAATAAAGATATCAACAGAATTACATCTGAAAATACACTTCATTGTATTAAATTAAAATTTTGATATAAGTGTGGTCTTCATAATTTGAGAAGATTAAAAAACATGTGGAGGAACGTTTAAAGAATGGTAAAGTGATATCATTAGTGTCTGTAATATGTCTTATCCCTGACAAGCTGGAGAAGCTTACAATGCAATTACATTAGAATTGTTTCTGATAATGTTAATGCAATGTTTTACATTAGTAATAAAATATGAAGTTTATATAATCCAGTGACTGGAAAAATGAAATTAAAATATAATAAATTAAATTGAGTACTTTCATTTAAGTCAACAAGCAGGGAGCGTTTCTGCTACATAATAGGCCATGAAATATCTAAAATACCTTAGTGGAAATTTTTTTTCATCATTGTGTCTTTGTTCATTTAAATAGATAAAAGGTTTCAGCACTAAATGTTTTATGCTAGAAGAATATTTCCAAAACTTTTATTCTGTTTTAGTCAATACTGAGATATTTTGACTTCTTTGTTCTGATTAAAAAATATTCTGAAGAATGTAATTTTTTTTTCTCTGACTGGCACTATTCACAAAAAAAATTATTGAGATTACCATATTAAAGACAAAGTGGGAACCAGAACTAGTCTACTCTTGAACCCATATAACACTACATTATCTTGTACAAACCAAGATCATATCTGACGTCTTTGTATTGTTCGTATTTTAAATATGTTCCTATGTTTTTCCCTGATGTTACACAATTTATACACATTTCCAACACTCACAAAAAAAAAGTAGATTTACTCTTGGAAACCACAAGGAGCTGTAATATGCCTCAATGTGATCAAGAAATCCTTAGAGTTTCAACGAAAGACAAACATACATTGATTTTAAGGAGTGGAATTATAAAACAATTAAAGAAAAAGAAAACTGCATTATATATTTTGAAGACAGAAAGGAAGGCATACCTACACATTTCAGCTTCCTTAAAAAAAAAAAAAAAAAAAAAAAAAAAAAAAAAAAAAATTTTAAAATTTCNNNNAAAAAAAAAGAAGAAGAGAGATTTTCAATATTCAATACAAGCACCACCAAAATTTCTCATATATCTTACAACTTTTCTTTAATTCCTAGATTGAGATGGTCATTGGAGATGCAGGAGAAGCATACTCTTGAAGTTTAAGGGAACTTAACTACCAAAAGATGTAAAGTCATATGTTGATGTAAAATGTAGATGTTTTCTAATTTACACCTTTGCATCTTTTAATACAAGTTAGTTTGAATACCAAATTAACTAAAACTCTATTATTATGGTATTTCCTAGACTGATTAGTTATTTAGCAGAATCACAGAATAAGAGTTGGAAGCGACCCAAAAGGATCATCAAAGTCCAACTCCTGGCCCTACACAAGACAGGCCCAAGAGTCACACTATGCACCTGAGAGTGTGGTCCAAAACAACATTAAACGTATCAGTTCAAAATATTATGAACAAAAGAAGAATGTTTATGGTCCATAAAGATTATTCTCAGAATAAAGGGAAATACATAACATTATTTTTTAAATTCACTAGAAGTTCATAAACCCACTGAATACTAACATTAGTTCATATGACAGAAGTTCATCTTTTGAACACTGACGATATTGGTGTGTAGCCAATAAAAGATATCCACTAGATAATAGTTGATATTGTGAGATTATTAGATTTATTTTCACCCTAAAGTTTATTTGCTCTTCATTGTAGTGAAATATGAATACAATAAGTGAAACATGAGTCTTTCCATTTTCTTTTTTTTTAATGCATTGTGTGTGATCTGTTTCATCAGGGAATGAAACTGCCTTATATGTACCTGTAGATTTTTCTAATAGTGATCTTAGGCTAAAAAGAAAAAAGATTGTTTAAACATCTGGGACTCCTGCACTGTATAGATCTCTCAAGAATTAGCGTATTTTTTTTAAAAGTACTAAACTTCCTTGACATGAAGTTTTATTTTGCTGCAGTTCATTTCATGAAAGGAGTGATTTATTACAATTGTCTTCAGAGACAGGGAGCCTTGTGACCAAGTGATCTCTTAGAATATTAAATTCCTGTGGAAAATGAGAGTTTTAAACTTCTAGAGGAGATTGAAATACATGCCAACATAGTAGTAAATCAAATGAGTTTTTGACCTTTGCCATAATTTTGGCTGAATTATCTTTCTGTAAAATTATATTGCAAATTATATATTTAAGAGTTGACAGAAAATATGATGTAAAAAGGGCAAAGGCTTGAGTGATAATGGAGAGCAAGTAGATGTGGCCAAAAAGCATGAATTCAGGGAACTAGTATGTGCCACCAGGTAGCCAGAGCATTTCAAAAAAATATTGATATGCCTTAATTTTAATAGTGAACTTTATGAGTAAACCACAGAAATAGGCAAATCACAGAAAATCGAAGCTGATGTGAATAATCATGGAAAATAGGTGAACATTTATGCTTATAAGAATATTTTCATTAATCCCAGCACAAGAGAAATTCTTGTGATAGAAATACTGGTGTAACATCCTGATGTGGTATTAGGCACAAACCAAAAATTCACATTCATGCAAAAATTTATAGATACAAAAATTACAATGATTTCATCTCTCTCTGATACACAGAAACTAACTTACATGTAAGAATCAAATCAATATTTTTAAGGTGTTCAAAATATCACTTATTATCAGAGTAAAAATAATGTATATTTTTTCTTTATGTTAAAAATCATGCTTATTGTTATACTCTTTATTTTGCATATGATACTTGGTTTGTTCATTCAAGATTAAGTGTCTGCTACAAAAAATAGAAAATAATATTTTATTTTTAATTTCTCATTTTTGTTTATAACTTTATAGTACATTGCCACATTCAATCACCTCCTTCTTGAGCTGAAGAATCCTGTTTTTCCATACATTTAAAGTATTCTCTACTACTGAAAACCTTACCATGTTGTTTTATCTTGTGTATATTTTGCAGAGGTACCATGGTTTTAGACAGCAGAATTCTATACTCTACTAAAAGAACCTGAAATTTTACCAAACATGGAAAGAATTAATATTTGATAAGAACTTCCAATAATTCTTTCCAGAAATGGTAACATCATCTTCATTCCTTATTTAAATTCTCATTGAATGTCTCAAAGGTCTAAAATAATTTTGAATTCTTAACAAAATGCTATCTTTTTCTAAATATTTGTAGATTCTAAGGATTCTATTCCATGTATCTGCCTTCTCTGTTTTTTACATACTTTTCTGATTTTCCTATTGAAAATCACACTTTTTCCCTATATTTTCCAGTTCTTCTTCTGAGAAATTTTTAAAATTTGCATGCATGACCATCCATTCCTGTTGCTCATAGTATCTCTTGAATAAGAGTAAATAGGTTGATTATATTTTTAAACAATACTTGGTCAAAATAACTTCTTTTCCATTTATTCATCTTCAGCATCAGGATAATATTATTCTTTAAGATGGTACTACAAAGAAAGCCTCTGGAAAGAAATTGCCCTTGACTTGTTTGTATTAAACTCTTCACTCCAAGGTGAAGACGCATTTTAGAATTTTTTCACTCATTTCCTTGAATGGTCCTTTTCACCAATTACCCACCAGCCCTCAATTTCTCTCAAGTGTTTCTTACAGAGCAGTTGAAAAAGATTTTGTTGGTTGTCTTCACATACCTTCTACATCTTCTGGCCTCAATTTTTACAGTTTTACTATTTACTTGTCAGAATTTTATTTTTTTTTAACGTTGTTTAAGAATGACTTTGACTCATTGAAGGACATAAACTTCTGATCTTCTCCTTTATTCTGCTGTGTAAGCTTTAATTTTGTCCCTCTGCTTTTCCTCTGAGCTTTTATTATGGTGTGCCTCAAAAAGATTCTCTTAAACTTCATTGTACCCATTCTGCTTTTTGCAGATTGGGTATGTAGCATTCTTACTTTAACTAAGTTCCCATTCTGAATTAACTATGAATGCAGTTATTACCTATAACAGTAATAAGTCATAGTGGTCTCATTTTATTACATATGTTGACTAGTTTAAATATCTCTCTAATCCTAAAGCAGATTTAAAATTAACTAAAGTACCTAAATTGCAAATTCTTTTCTATAAAAATAGCCGAGATTCTGTTTAATTTCTGTTTATAAAAAAGACTAAATATATGCTGGAGTTTTATTAGGGCGATGCAGGAGAAAGACAAAGGCAAGAGAGGGAAGGACAAGCAAGGCAGGGTAAGCAAGGAATGAGAAGGCAGCTACTGTTGAGATTCATTGTTTCTTCTAATCAGAATATATTGGAGTATTTTTGGTTTGTGATTTGGACCACTGTTATAATTCCCAAATATTTATTGCTTACTTTTTGTAGTGAAAACAAATTCAGTTTCTCACTGTCTTTTTCTGAGAAGCTCTTTAACCTAAAGAGAAAACACAGAGGAAGAAAAAAAAGTTGGAGGAAACAGAATAGATAATTTTGCCTACACATTGCATACTTGCTTAAACAACTACAAATCACCAATATGCTTGCTTAGCACCTCCACTCTGGGAGGAAAATGTGCTCAGGGACAGCTGTGGACCTATGTCTGCCCTCTGTGCTTGTTGTTTCCTCATACCACCTCAGCTTTTTTGTTGTACTTTTCTGTCTGACAGATTAAGAAACAGCAAACCCCATTTTGCACAGCTTGATTCACACAGGACTCTCATTACCTATTCTCGCATGTACGCTCCCCTTATTTATTCTCTCTCCCGAAGAAACATCGGAGGAATGACTCATGCACAGAAGGGAGCACCCATCCAGTTACTCTGGAGGGAACTGATAGACCCACACTACCTGTTAAACGATCAGCTCAGTTGCAGTTGCTTCAATTCAAGAATATGGTCACAACATGTGGGAAGAATCATGAATCAGAAATTACTAAATTCAGAGCTATTACCATGAATCATGCTGTCACTTCAATGCAGGAATTGTCATTCTAGTGATGCTTCCAGCATGCAGAGAGTGAACTGTATTAATTTAGAAAAAAATGCCCTTTGCAGAGTATGATTTTCATAAATATCTTAGACCAATAGGTGCCACCATTGCACTGTGACAGTCACACAAAGTCTGAAAAAAATGAGAGGAACTCTTTTGTTTCATAGTTTAGAAAATGCATTTTTGGGGGGGAAAAAAAAACAGGTGTTTTTGGTTTTTTCCCCCTTGGAAAAAGCAATTTTGTTGTTGGGGCTCTTCTTTTCATTTCTTTTCCTTCCTATCTTATTTTTTCTGCCTGATTTATTCTAGCTGCAATGTCACAACCTTGACGTTTCTTTGTAATCATTCAAAGCCTTTGATCACAAGTATCCAAATGAATTAAGCTTCAGTAAACTGTGTGGATGGGCCTTTGTGTCATTTTGCTGCTGAGCCAACACTACCACAGAATAACTTCATTTGATTAATTTCTCATTCCTTTGGTGACCTAAATAGAGCTGCTCTTACAATTCTTTATTGGATTTTTTTCATGGAAGTCACACTAGATATACTGTTGCAAGTTACAAGGTACCATGGAAAATTCTGTTGAGAACAGAATGTTTTGATATTGGTATTCCTTTGTTCCAAATGTAATGAATGGAAGTATGGGGTTTTGGATATACTACTGACTTCTGTGCCCATACTAGATTATGCTTCAAAGCCTCTGAGTACTGCTGTTTATTAGGTAAAGATTGAAGAGAACAGCACTCTTTGCAGTTAGAAATTCTGGAACTTAATTATTGATCCACTTAGATGACTTTAGAGCATACCATATTAAATGCTATTTCTTTTCCTCTTTATAGGCAACTGTAATATCATGGTGAGAAATGGCTTATACACATATACTTGCAAAGCCAATTTAGATGATAAGGGAAGTTTCCTATACTACCCAACTTACTTGTCTGAACCCAAGTCGATTTGAATCTCCAAGATGAGAAAAAAAATCCATAATCAGTATCTTTTCAGTCCTGATCTTTCAGTTCTTAACTCTTCTAGATGAGTCAGCAACTATTGAACGTTTGTGTGTATTTGAAATTGAAATGGATGTAGAAAATATGATAAAGTAACTTCACTTTGTAGTAATTCCAAAATAATTTGCTAGCAGTAAATCAATACCAGTATGACTTGAATTACACCAAACAATATAAAGATAAAAGACTTGCCCTACTTTCTTTGGTTATTTAGTCTTATCTGCATGACTGTATTTTATTTGGTTTTATTTTGCTTAATCGTGTAATGTGTTGCTAATGTACTAGCTGGAATGCCCCACTCAATCACTTTCATATTGCATAGGTATCTAGGGAGCCTAATTTTTTCCACCTTTTTCATGAAACAATTGTCATGGAATAAAAACAGACCTATAAGGTTCCACAACTTAGTGAGTCAATGTGGAGAGGAGTGCTAGGGGACACCTTAAGAACATCCTGCTTTATTGCCTGACAACAGTCCAAAAGAAGTGCTTGCACACATCAGTGCAGCACAATGTCTGGACCACAATGCATTATTAAAAAAAAAATAATAAAAAAAAAAAAAAAAAAAAAAAAAAAAAAAAAAAAAAAAAAAAGCTTAATTAATCAAAATTTATTTCTGCTATATCTCCGCCTTACGTAAAATAGGCATGCCATATGTTGTTGGCTGCCTTTTTTCTCAGTAAATTTATGCTAACTCATGTATCTCTGCATTGTTTTCCCTACAGAAGGTAGCTTGGAAATATGTGCAACAGTTTAGCTAAATAGGGTAAGGGAATGTGCTGATACACCATTATTTTTATCATTTGCTCAACTACAAATTGGCAGTTTTGGTCTTTGTCAGCAGTACAGCAGCCCCCCTCAGGCAGTGTCTGGCTGCAGCCTGGGGGGTTAGCTCAGTGTCCTGGTTTGACATTGGCCAGACACCAGGCACCCATGAAAGTCATTCACTCACTCTTCCCTGACACAGCTTGGCAGAGGAGAGAAAATATTAATTAAGTGTTCATGAGTTAAGGACCAGGAGAAAACACTCCAAGGGCAAAACAGACTCATCTTAGAGATAAAAATTAAGATTATTACTAAAAAATGAGAGGAGGATAATGAGAAGTAAAACAAGCCTTTAAAAACCACCTTTTTCTCCCAATCCCTACCTCCTTTCCACTGACTGCGCAGGCAGACAGGGCATGGGGGTTTTGGTCAGTTCATCACCCAAGGTTTTCTTCTGATTAGCTCTGGGAGAGGAATCCTTTCCCAGTGAGGCCATGCGGTCCCTCCCACGGGAGACAGTTCTCCGTGAACTTCTCCAGCATGGCTCCAAATCTCACGAGCAGCAATCCTCCCAAAACTGCTGCAGCGTGAGTCTCTCCCACAGGCAGACAGTGCTCCCAAAACGGCTGAGCCTGGGTCACTCTTCCCCGGGGTGCAGCCCTCCCAGGACAGGCTGCTCTAGCCTGGGAGCAGGGCCCCCTGTCTCCAGCGGGTCTCCCACGGGATCACAGCCTCCTCCAGGCATCCACCCGCTCCGGCATGGGCACCTCCCCCGCGGGCTGTGGGTGGATCTCTGCATCCCTCATGGCTGCAGGGGCACAGCTGCTTCACCGTGGACTCACCATGGCCTGCAGAGGAATCTCGGCTCCGGCGCCTGCAGCACCTCCTGCCCTCCTTCTCCACTGACCTTGGTGTGGCCATGTTGTTTTCCTAGACATGTTCTCACCTCCTCCTCTAAGAGAAAAGCCTGTTTTTGTTTTGATTTTCTTCTTATATATGTCATCACAGAGCTGTTTGTTACCAGCCTCTCTCATTGGCCCAACCTTGGCCAGCAGCATGTCCATCTTCAGAGCCATCAGGGACTGGCTCTGCTGGACATGGGAGAAGCTTCCAGCAGCTTCCCACAGGAGCCACCTCTGTGGCCCCCCTGCTACCAAAAACCAGTCCATGCAAAACCAACATCCTCAGGAGGAGCACCAAACCTGCAAGAGAGAAATCCAAGTCTAAAGAGAGGAAAATCTGAAAAGTTTCAGCATTGTCAGACGTTGGTTACAAAACATCTTAGTGAAACTGGCATTTTTTCATATGAAATATTTCATGGTGCACAAACCTTCCTTTGTTTCTGTCAGCTAATATTTTCACTAAAAATACAGGTGGATTTTGCTGAGGAATTTTCAGAATCTGCATCTGTCAGCTCATATATCAGGAAAGGCAAGCATACTATCATTAAGTGATAGAGAGGCTTAACTTGGACGCAAAAGGCAAGCTTAGAGGAAAAGATGAGTCAATGAGGTCAGCAATCAGACCATTTAATGCACCAGGTTGTCAGTTCTCTGTAAAGTTGACTAGACATCAGACTGCAGGATAAGGGTAATAATGAAAGACCCTGAACATATCAAAACACTGTCCCTGCTCTGCTTTCTAGTCTGTGCTCCGGCCCGCAAAACCAATTCCACTGCTTTCATACTCTTTCACCCAGCCTTTCGTTCTTAATTCACTTACAGGAAACCATCTACTTCTTCTAAACCATCAAGACTTTTCTAAAGTGTTACAGGGGTCTGCTTTGGTTAAACATTTCAACAGTTTTTCTAACAATTACAACAACGTCATAAGATAGTAAGCCAGAAAAATCTACAGTGTTTCCAAACTCTACTTGCAGTAAACCCCATAACAAACCTGAATCTTTTGTTGGTTAGTGTTTTGCAGCACTGAATGCTGCTGCAGAACAATTATAGAAGCCTCTCTGTTCTCTTCCAGTAACATAATTAATTATAATTATAGCTCTTCTAGTACTGCGTTGTACACTGAGGATTATCAGCTCTGGTTCCTAAAGAGACAGTAAGGTTAAAATGAAAGGCTCTTCTAAAGCAGGTCTTCTGAAAACAAAAGGAGACATCTAAAAACAAATATTATAGATTCTTGTATCTGATGGGCAGTCATTTTATAGAACTTTGTGATACGCTTTTTGTTAAAATCACTGATATCACTAACATCACTGAAACAGCTGTCATATCAAAATAAGTAAATCTGTTTTCTGGACTTCTAAACTATGTTCTTCCTCTTGTAAGTCTTTGTGATTACCAGTATTATGAAGCAGTCCTTTGCTAATTTGTCAACATTTTAAAGAGAAGTATTTAAAGCACATTATCCTTTTTTCCTTTATTATTTATTTTTTTTTTATCTCTCAGACTATGGCATAAGCGGAAAGATTTTCCAATTTTTTTTTTTCTGGGAAATTGTCTTAGTTGATGGAATGTTCAGATCTTTTCTTTAATTCCTTCTTCTATATTTCTGCATCTCTTGTTCTCTCTTTTTACTTGGACCAATTTCAGGAAACATTTGAGCAAATTGTCATAAAGAAGATGTCATCTGATGTCTAAAACAGAATGCATGTATAGCTTTAGCTCAGTAGAAATTAGTTGGGTGTTTAACATAAACCAACCGATTAAAGACTTATTTTGTGCCTATATGGTCCAAACCAGAATCTATCCTTCTTTATATCTTATATATTCTTCTATATATCTTATATCCAGTTAAGATATATCAGAATTTTTGTTGCGCTGGTATTCAATATCATACTTCTTGAAAACCTTCCTTATATTTAGCTTCCATGTATGGATGGTCCCATTGACATCAGAGCATTTGATCACATGACAAAATCTTATGAAACATTTAAGTAATCTCAGATCCTTTCATAGTACTAGGACATTCGGATATTGACAGTTGAATGATTGGTTTTAGTACACTTGTTTTTCAGGTTGCCTGTAAGAAATACTAAATGAATCAGCAAGAATCAATGCAGGTGCTCAGAGTGTGGCATCCCTCTCTTTCACTGTAATTATAGATTTGGCGTTTCTTCATGTGTAAAACTCTCTATAAAGAGGTTTTATAAGGATGCATTTGCAGAGATTTTGTTTGTTTGCTTTTGTTTTTATTGCCTTCAGGATCTTTTGATAAGCCTTGGGCACCAAAAGATTTAGTGTTAAGGATCCTTCCAATCACAGTCCCTTCAGATAAACTGCAGATATTTTTTCAAATATATTGTTTTATATTTCTACAAAGGTGAAAAGTGTTTCTTAAAAGAACAAACAAAAAAACCCCAAACCATCATAAGGGCAATAATTGCAATGCGATGGCAAAAAATATTAGTTGCTGATAGCTGATTAGAGTTACACTAAGCATGTTATTAATTACATTATTAATGAAATTTTGTTCAGCAGGGTTAACCCAGGAAATTTAGGACAGTGGGTATTCATGAAACTTTTCGGGAAGGGAAGTTCAGGGAAGGGAAGGGAAGTTCAGGGAAGGGAAGTTCAGGGAAGTTCAGGGAAGTTCAGGGAAGTTCAGGGAAGTTCAGGGAAGTTCAGGGAAGGGAAGGG
>VWYO01011026.1:22051-76543 GCA_013400275.1 Rhadina sibilatrix
GAAGGGAAGGGAAGGGAAGGGAAGGGAAACACTGGTTGTAAAAGGATTTGTATCTATTTGTATCTATATCTAAGCAGGTATTTTGGGGCATGACGGAGTGCATTGTAGATGCATTGAATCATAGAGTGGCTTGGTTTCGAAGGAATCATAAATATCATATAGTTCAAGTCCCCTTCCATGCCCAACCACACCTCCCACTAGATCAGGTTGCTTAAAGCCCCACCAAGCCTGGCCTTGAACACTTCAGGAACAGGGCATCAGTCTCATCATAGCCGAGAATTTCTCATTAACATCTAATCCAAATGGCTCTTTTTAGTTTAGAATTGTCCCCTGTTGTCCTATTGCTATCAGTCCATGTAAAATAATTATGCTATTCCATTGGGACAGTGCTGTCCTATAGGAAAATGCTGTGCATTTTACTGCCCTATATGGCAATCCTCTCTGCCCAATTAAGTGTGAGAAGTGACTAGTTCCCCATCTGAACCCATCCCTGCACATTCAGGTTATTCAGAATTGATCTGTACAGTGTATGACAAGCAGAGTGAGGCAGCTGTCCTCATGTACATGCCAAGTCCCCAGTTCCCAGACCTAGGAAAGGCAATACCTGCTGTGCAAGCAGTCCTTCTGAGCAGATGTTGTGCATCCTGGAATTCCTTGTGTTTTCTTAAACAAGGAGTAATAAAGCTTATCTCATCTTCATTCCCTTGAACTCTTCGCCAAAGAAACACCATGCCATTGGCTTCAGGAAGTTGCTTACTTTAGTTTCTAAATTTATAAGAAATATTTTACCAAAGAATACAATAAAGGACATCAGTTTGGAGGTATCTTTGGTATTTTTGGGGTTATTCTGGTAAGTTGGTTGGTTGGTTAGGTTGTTTTGTTTTGTTTTTTTTTGTTTTGTTTTTTTAGTATACATATAGAAATGGAATGTTGATTTTCCTTATGGATTGATTTGGAGACTACCCCAAGAGGTTCTGTCTAGTGAGTTCTTGCTTTGATTTATTTTTTTTTCCTCTGTAGCAGGTTAAATATAGACCAAGGGTTTTGATAAAGAACAGAATGAAATTCAGTAGAGGTCTGTCAACCTGAACTAAAACTCTATTGTTTAATATTCCCTCTTTAAAAGTAATAAATATTTGATTTTTTGTTTAATTGAACCTTTTAAATTGAAATAGGCACTGATGGCTTAAACAGTCTCAATAATAAAATCATCAGTCTCAATAAACCTAATTGCTCTTAACTTTGTGAATTTTATAAGAGCATCAGTTTTATGTATTTGTATAAATATTTTACATTCTGTATAAAATTTGAAAGTAATTTCTTTAGTGCTCTGAAAAAAAACCTGAAGTAATTTGATTTTTTAATAACATGACTATCAAGTGCATATCCAAACAACGATGTGTTACATACAAATACATCATGTTATATATGACTGTGTCAGAGGCAAAGCATTGTCAGGAATTCTAGACAAGCTGAGTGATAGCAAAATAAAAAGGAGACTTTTGTGCCAGATCAGCATTTCATGGGTTTAAGGCAATATTTTTTTCCCCTTTCTTTTTAAGTAAAACTATATGAGACAAAAGAAGAAGGTACCCAGATTGATTTGGATTTCATTGGACATAGAATAGATATGAAAAAATACGGTTTTGCAAAAGAAATTACTTTCCAGTTACCCAAATGGAAATGATTTCTCATCTGAAAGTCTATAACATTGGTAGATAATTTTCAGTTTTCTGAAAAAAAACCATTCAGTACTAGACCAGTTACTCAAATCTGTACACAAATTAGAGAAAACATTAAGAAAAATTTGGTTGGGGAAAACCAAGTGACAATGAGCTATTAATGCATAAGTAGCTGATTTATGCTTTTGTACTTTTTATGATTGATTCAAGTCTTAGAGGATGATATATAAACTTTTTAAAAGCAGTTTTAAATAATCTCAAAAATGTTATCAGCATCAGTTAAATTCTCCACATAACTCATTTCAGATTTCTGCTCATTGTTCTTTCCTTTCTGGATTTGCCTGGACCTGAATTCCAGAAACTGAGATGTGACTTCTTAGACTGTAGTTTCTCCACACTCTTTTTCTTTCCTGTTTTTGAAAAAGGTGTAAAGACAACAGAAAGCTCTATCAGCACCTGCAACTGCAAACCATCCTGTGCTGTGGGCTTGTGTTAGACCAAGTGGGTTAAGTGATCTCTCACTCTGTCTCAACTTTCCACAAAGCCTGAAGATAGGATCAAGGACTTCTAAGATCTAGGAATAAAGCTTTCAAAAAACCCCACTGAGTACCTCAGCTTTCTCCATGTCCATCATCACCAAGTCCGCTCCCGACTAAGCAGTGGAAAGCAATTCACTCAACATTCCTTCTCCTACCAGTGAATTTCTATATGCTTGTCTTCCTTGTTGACATCTCATCTGGGTGCTAACTTTCACTCTGCTTTGGCTTTTGGATCGCTCATCCAACTTAAAAAAAAAAAAATACATACAAGCCGTGTCTCTGATACCACTCAAGTGGCCAGTGCTTGCCTCCACCCCTCCTTGCACCTTTTTTCTGCATCTGAGCTCAGTCAGGAGTTCCTTGTTTATCTGCACCAACCTTCTGCCTCACCTGATCAATTTCTTTCATGTCAGAATGAATCCTTCTGTGTTTTGAGGACATTGTCCTTGGAGGTCAACCAGCTGTCTGGTGCCATTTTTCTTTTCAGGACAGTCTCCCACAGGATCTCACCAAACAGAGCACTAAACAAACTGGGATCCTCTCCAGAGACTTGTGGTTGTAGATCTGCTGTTTTTCTTGCTCAATTTTCTCAGGATCTCAAACAGCATCTTCTCATCGTAGCTGCAGTCAAGGCTGCCCTAAATAGGCACTTCACCAATCAATTCTTCTTTATTCATGTGAAATAAACCCAGCACAACTGCTTCTGTAGATTCCTGGCATCAAAAAATGTTTTAGTTCTCAGCAGAAACTTTGTATAAAGTTCTCCTCTCAAATTTAGCAAGCCAGATGAATGTGTGTGTGTGTCTTTATTAACTATCCTCACAAATGCCCCCCAACTGGTTTGTGAGCCACAACACTTGATGCCTGATATTCTGGTATTAACTTATTTGTATAGTCTTTCTTCAGATAAACATTTTTTGTTCATGGAAGCTTAAAAAAAAGAGGAAAAAATGTCATCACAAAACACAATAAATTTCTAATTTTTATACTATTTTCAACATAAACATACAAAAAAAATCATTACACTTTTTTTCCTAGGCATAATTGTTTCAGATTGAGTAAGAGGAGGATATTTTGTAAAGTCTATCTCATTTATTTTATACTTATTGAAATATGCACATGATTTTTTGACCTTTAGGTATAGAGCTGTATTACTGTAATTTAATTGTTAAAAGGCTTCACATTTTAGATGTTGGCATTGCCTTATGAAATAAGAAATTTTTGTACTCTTCAGCTATCAAAAGTAAGGGTTTTTTTGACTTAGAGTTAATAGAAAAATGTGATAATATACCTTCAAAATAAAAGAAGAACAAAACCCAAAATAACCTCTAGAATTTTCCTATTCTATTAATGCTGTTGAAAACAAAATAAAAATCTATCTTTTCCAGGTGGTTTTAAATTTATTCTGCTTATAAGCTAAGGGGGAACTTTTAAAAGGGTGCCATTTGTACAATGCTACCTTTTTGCAACTTTTTCTACTGAAAGGCTTAAGAATTTTGGTTGCAGTAAACAGAAAAATTAATTTGACTCAAAGCCCTTTCTTTTCCTTTGGTTATATTGGTAGGAAGCTTATTTTCTTTCCCCCTTTAGCAATAAAATTGCAACATTCAGGCTTTATTCAAGTAGAAAACATTGGATAATATGTAAGAAATCCTGAGTAACATCTGTGATTTAGTCAGTTTGCTAATAAAACATGACAAGGTACATATAGAGTGTCTACTCCTCAGGAACTGGCTGGACATTAGATATTGCATGAGGATTGGACATAAATAATAAATCTTTTCACTTTGCTTCACTTCTCCATGTTTCCTTGCTTTTCTTCATGAAACTGACTTAATCCATGAGGTTCTGATCTTATTTTCTCTGCTGTCCTGCAGGGGAGGGACAGTGAGAGAGTGGCTCAGTGGACACTTAGCAGCCAGGCAAAGTCAACCCATCACATTAACAAGAAAAAAAAAAAAAANAAAAAAAAAAGCAATGTTTTAATAACCCCCATACATATAAAGGAGATTATCATGAAATTATTAAATTAATGTTGACAGGTCATGCAGATTAACACAAAATCACTTAGACATATATTTTGGTAAACATTTGTTAAATCCCTTCTTAAAAAATTACACAGAAAGAGCTTTAGCAGTTTTCTATAACCTTAGTAGTGGTGGTGGAAACCTTAGTAGTGGTGGTGGAGATCAGTTAGGTGTTGGGTCAAGAAGACATTCATAATACATCATCATAAAAAAAGATGCCTTAAAATCAGTGTAAAGAATTTTTTGTTAAGATGGAGATAGGTAATATGTCTTTGATTCTGATGGCATTTTCATGAATGACAGAGGTAAATTTTTATGTTCTTTATATGTAGAGATTTTAATATATATCATTTTACAAAAAAATTAATATGCACAGTTTATGTGTGGTTAATATTTTCTGGGAAAATGTTATTGTAAATCAATATGAAACCCTTAGAAATCAGTGATAACTGGAAACACTAAACAGTAGTTAATTAGTTTACAACTATTTGTAACAAAATAATACATAAATTTGGAATCAGAGCGCCTGTCTAGATGTACATATTATAAAGTATATATTCATTAAAGCTCTCACCAAGCCATCAGAAAACTGCACCTATGAAAAAAGATTTTGTTAAACAACTATTTAAATATTCAATTGTGTGTCTGATCACATGTTAGTCCATGAATTTCTTAGTACAAACTTTCTATTTTCTCTTTTTTTTTTCCCAATGTTTTTATCAGGTTAAATTGAGAAATATCTAATACTGTGGGACACTTGTCTGTCCCATGCATGCTGTAATAAATATTTGCATAGATTAATAATTTCTTCTAAGTCTCATGAGATTTTACCTCTGCTTCAAATATGCAAATGACTGTACAAGGAATCATCAAATCGGTGTGTTTCCACCATTTCCTGAAAATGTGTCTAATTTATCTTTCCTAAGTCCTTTTCCTCAGTATGCACAAGATTTCAGTTAGCATTGCAATACTATCATGGTACTCCATGAAACAATCAGAAGATACAGGCAAAACACCTAAAATTCCTTTAAGTTTACTGACTGCTTAGTGTGTTTAGATAGAAACAATGCCCTGTCAAATACAACATAATATTAATACTACGTGACAAATTGTAATTCATTGTAACATGATGTGATGGGCTAATAAAATGCAACTTGTAAATATGTATTACCTATGGCAAACTAAGTCCTGTCAAAACTAATGAAAATTAAAATATTTGCCTGTCACTGATGAATGGAATTTATTTTTATGCTATTTCTTTCATTGAGGATAAACACATTAGGGTACTGATAAGGTAAGTCTAAAAACTATTTCTGTCTGAAGAAATGGAATTTAGAGAAAGATTAAAGCAGTTTGGAGAAAGTTGGAATTTATGAAAGGGAGGCACAGGATGAAAATGTTGCACTTGGCTGGCTGAGGTCACATATGACATGGCATAACCTATATACCTGCAGTGAGATGCTATTGAGTTTCTCATATCATGCCTGAATACTGTCCTCAGAAACATTGTTGTCAAAAGAGATTCAGCTGAAATAAAATGTTGATTAACAGACATAGTGACATTTTCCCATGAGTAGAACCTGTGGCAGTTCTACATCTGGCTGGTATTTGGAAGATATTTCAGCTATTTTTCAAGTTCATCTCCAGTTGAAGATGACTAATGTGCTAACTCTAAAGGATTGCTTGAAGCTAAGCCCCGGGGCTGCTTGAGAACATAAACTTTAGCTCATAGTTAATCTGACCAGACTTCCAAGTAAGGAACAGGTACAGGAAATTATTTCTGAATATTGTGTGCTTGGGAAGATCAGCATGCATGCCAGCAAATCTGACTGCTAGAGGTCTTTGCCCACTTCCCAAATTTTAATTCTCTGTCACTCTCTTCAAAATCCTCTAAAACTTCATGCTTAAGCTCACACACATGTTGGTGTGTACACTTAAGCTGCTCCTTTTTTTGCTTAAATTCCAGCCAACATTGCTTTTCTATGTGCTTCATATCATATTTGCTGTTTTATTTTAGCTTTTGTAGCAGATTAGATTCATTTTCCCTACTAAAATATCTTTACTAAGACATTCCTCACACATTTCTTGTGCTAAAGGAGTTACTAAAAATTAAGAATCATAGTAATGATTATTGCAAATGCACACATACACATGTGCATCCACATATACATGCTTTGGTATCCATTATAATCATAATCACTGTACAAATAAAAGATATCAAAGGAAGGAATACCGTTTCCAGAGATGACTTGATAACTCTGCAGCAGAGCATTTTTAACGTAGGGAAGCTGAGTTGCAGATCCATACAGTCCTTGAGATCTTTGCCAGGGTATGGTTCATGAAAAGAACTGGTCTTCCCAGGAAAGAGTCAAAATAGCAGATGATTACATACACAAAGTGAATGATCTAGGCTGGAGGTGCCATAACACTCATAATCAGGAAGGATAAAAGTATTAAACCATCAGTTAAAACACTTGAATTTCCCACTTGACATTTGAATCTGATCTTCCTCAATGTAAAATTTGATTGGCTAAAACATGGAACCAAAATTGATTAAACCAAAATATTGGAATGGGAAAATCTTAGACATACCTCACCTATTCCAGACTCGGTTGTCCTTTTTCTCTGATGCTATAAGAAGGGTCACAAAATTAACTTCACAAAATCCCTTTCTAAGCTTAATAATTGTGTATATACATTTGAATTGTATTCTCAAATCTTTGTAGTTGTTTGGTGTACCTTTCTGTGGAAGAGGTTTTTGACAAAAGTTTTGAACTCTGTATCTATTAAAATGCTGATTTTGATAAAGGGGTATCATTTACCTAGTATGCACAAGCACAGTAAGTTATTTTCTTTGCTTTTTAGTCATAGAGTGTTTCAGAGGGATTTAGAGAAAGACTAACTGCTGTTCTATTTACAACAGTTGAAGAATGAAGCAATCTTGTGGTAAATAATAGATCTTTTCTCTGCGGTCACCAGCAACAGAACCCAAAGGAATGGCTTGAAGTTGTGCCAGGGGAGTTTTAGGTTGGATATTAGAAAAAGGTTCTTTACCCCAGAGAGTGCTTGGGCACTGGAACAGCTCCCCAGGGAAGTGGTCACTGCACCAAGACTGAGAGAGTTAGTGAAGCACTTAGACAGTGCTCTCAGGCACATGATGTGAATCTTGGGGACAGTCTTGAGCAGGGCCAGGGGTTCAGTTCAATCATCCTTGAGTGTCCCTTCTAACTCAGGTTATTCTATGATTTTGTGATGTATTTGAGTTTAAAGATTAAGTAAGAGTACAGAGAATCAGAAGCTAAACATCAGTACTGTGGTGTGGGGGTGGGTGGAGCCCCGGTGGCTTTGCCCTGGAGGGAAGGATTGCACAACCTCNTACCACCAGCCGGAATACTGTGGTAGTGAGCAGAAGTCTGAACTGAACTGAAAGCTAAGGGAGGAGAATCATCAGATTTAATTAAAAGCCAGATGAGCAACTCCCAATGAGCAAAACATTGGAGAGCTTGTCTAAGTAATCTTAAAGTAATTTATACTCATATTAATGTTTAATTTATTCTTACACATGGCACAAAAGCATTTTATTCAACTAACCCTGGCCATTAACACCCCTAAAAGAGAAGATGAACACTGGAAATTGGACTGAATCATGCCTGCCGGTGTTTGCCTAAATGTGTGAGCTCTTCTTCTAAGGAAATGTTTCAGAGAGCTCTTCCCATGAATGTGAACTTTCTTGCAACTACTAGTCAGTGTCACTAAAAAGAAAATTTTGATAAGTTTTCAATTATTTTGTCCTTAACAGGAGGAGTCATCAAAAATCAAGACAAGGTGAGGATGAAAATGTATAAAATCTGCTGATATACTACCAAATTATTTGACTATAATTAGGTTTTTATTCTTACTGAAATTCTTTGTGTTTTAATGTTAAGAGTTAAATGGGACAATTGTGTTAAGGTTAATGGGACAATTGTGTTAATGGGACAATTGTGTTAATGAAACAACAGCTATGATAAGAAACTCATGAAAATGCATCACATCTAAAAATATAAACTAAATTTCTATTAAACTGAAAATCAAATTTCCATTCATATCATAACATCACAACAGATTATTACATATAATTTCTGCATATAAATGTCCCAGAGTTACGTCTTGTCAGAATAAGACTTAGATTAGAGAAAAGATCCTTGAGCCAAGTAATAAACAGATAAAAACTGAGCTGTGCAATTGAAAGTGTAGTAGAATTTTAACTATTATGACATTAATAATATATCACAGAAAAAGATTTCTTTTTCTGATTAAAAATTTCAAGTGCAGTCTGTAGAAAATTTACAAGTTATAGGCAGTTTAGTTTGGGGTTTGGTTTGGGTTTTTTGTTTGTTTGTTTGTTTTGTTTGTTGGTTTGATTTGGTGGGATTTTGTGGGTGTGTTTGTTTGTTTGTTTGTTTGTTTGTTTTTAAATAAAGTCTCCCTACTGAAATGAAAATATTTTTTATTCTACAGTGGACATCTTGTTGCCTGTAGATTTCTAATTGGAAATAAAAGAGCCTTTATATTCACTACAAGAATATACATTCCTATTAACTAGTTGGGGAAGACAGTTGTAATACTATGAACATGTAATCCCTAAATCTCTTAAATTGTGATTGGTTTCATTATGTGCAACTAATTTGTTCTCCACAAATTAAGCAATATAATTTCCTCACATTGCTATTATACTGAGATTGAAATAGTTGTTTACCATCACCATTTACTGTAGGCTGTAGTATATCAATGCCCAACATTTCTAGTTCTTTTATGTTGCACTCCTGGTTTTGACTGGGATGGAGTTAATTTTTGTCCTAGTACTTGACTGGTGCTAAACCACAAGTACCATTTCATAGAATTTACTTTATTTTGTAATTACTTAGCTAAGCCTGGTGAAGAAGAAAACTGAGACATCTCTAAAAGTAAGTGGGAACTTTTTTTTAGGATAACTCTAGAAATAAACTATACTGCAATAGAACTATAGTGAGAATTTCCAGCATAAATAAGTGCTTCTTGCAACATAACTATAAAAGGCAGAAAATAAAGGAAAAAAAAATAAAAGAAGAAAAAAAAAGAAGAAAAGATAGTTTTGAATTGGATGAAGAAGGCAAAATGAGATTATTCAGCATGTCCTTCAGTTTTTCCCTTAAATGACTAGAAAAGTCCCTTAGGAGGCGGTGTAAGGTTTTACTATCATTTATGAGCAGCATATTTTGAATATAAACTATACTATCTATTACAATATTAAGAGAAGTGCTGCCTTTACAAAGAAAATACACTTCAGATTCACATTTTGTAATTTATCTATGGACTCTTTCCTACTACATCTCTTATGAACAAAGGTTTGTTTGTTTGATTTGTTCCATTCTTTACAAATAGGATCTAGTACTTCCAGTTTTCACTGGATTCCACAGTGGGCTTAACTTGCCACTTCTGCCACAGATTTCTAATGTAATGTAACACAAGATAACTGGAAGAAGTGACCTGGAAGTGAGACCTCTCTGTTTTTCATGTAGGGATGAGATTCCCTGTTCTACCACTGTGCATGAGGGGTAGAAAACATTGTCCTCTCCTCCTTCCACTGGGATTTGGGAATCAAGACACACTGCTTAGAGTAGAACTCAACCTTCATGTTGCTAAAATTGAGATGAATACTTGATTCTCTCATATAGTGTCATAGACAAGGTCACTCTCAGACCAAGAAAATACATGTAAAAAGTGTATCAGGAAACACTGCTGATGTTTGCAAGCAAAACTAAAAGATAATGATCTTTAATTATGTTCTTTGATGTCAAAGGAAGACTTTTCGGAATGCAAGAAATCTTCAGGCAAAATAAAGGACAGAAGACCTTTGTTGGCCAGGATCTAAAAATGAAAAAGGCTCAGATTTCCTCTTCCCAATAATTTTATTTTCTTGATTTTTTTTTTTTTTTTAATGTAGAGACAATTCTAGGTCAGAGGGGGCATAACAAGTTTTATTAGACAGCTTGCATTTAAATACCTAAACAAAAAACAGTTTAAAACTGTAAATTCTGTCTTTTTGAGTTTATATTCTAGTGAAAAAAGAATTTTTTGAAATGAAAAAGGAGAATGTCTTAAATCTGTAGAACTGTTTAAATACTATTATATTTTGTTCTAAAAAATTATCGAAGAAAATTAAGTATACATGTGACTAACCAGTGTCAATAGCATGCGAAGTTTAATTACCCTACCCTGAAGTACATCTAATGTCAAATTCAATTAGCAATGCCATCTGAAAAATGCTTTCATAATGACTTCCAAACAATTGACTGATCTTTTAATAATAGTTGATGGTTAGACATTCCAAAGGCCAGTGGGAAAACACTACCTTTTAATGAGGAAAATTACAACAACACTGAATTTAGTAGTGCTATTTTTTTCTTTGAATGGTCTTCTACAACAAAATAATAAATTTGAGCAGAACCTTAGAATAATCAAACACGAGTCAAGGCACCTTTGCCTAAGAAGGACAAAAAATAAAGGGAGTCTGCTGAAAGTGTCTTATTATGACAAAGTAGATTTTTACACTTTGACTGATTTCAGAAGACAGATATTTAAATATTGCTGAATCTATTGATAGTGTCTTGGACTGTTTTTGAAGTAGAAACTCTTCAGAAAAACGTAAAGAAAAAAATGAACAAATTCTAGTGAATTTAATTCTAAGAAAAAAAGAAAATCCTACATGAACAATGGATGTGATTGAAAAGAAGCTGAGGGAAAGGGGGGATTTTTAAGGTTGTTTTAAAAGAAACACCTTTATCACAATTTCCCCCCTCACAGTTTTTATTGAGCAGATATCATAGGTGTGAAATATCCTTATCCCATCCTCTACTCCACCTCTACTCTCTTTGTTGGAGAGGGACTGCTGAAGATACAGCATTGCTGCTCTGTGAGTACAGCTCAGCACTAACCAAGACACTATTGTGTTATCAACACTCTCCTACCTTTTTTTAAAAAAGAACAGCACTATAAGTATTGCAGTCTTTGGTTTTGGTTAGCTTGGAACCTAAATAGCAGGCTACAAAAAGTTTCCCTGTTTTACAGCCCTAGAACATTATATTATCTCACATCAATTATATACTGTGTATAGTTGTAAAATGTTTTACAATTCTAGCATGAAAATTGCTATATGACCGTTATCATCACAAAAGAGGAAATAACATGTTATAACAATTTAATTCAAGGAAGGGAACTCAGTACTTGTGGTTCTTGTAAAAAATCTTCTTTGGATAATAATTTTTATCATAGCTGTTATTTAATATGCTATAGCTTGGAAATGTCAAGTGATACCATAATAAATTAGAAATCCATTCAAATTCTGCCATTTACAAAGTGATTACTTCCCCCTCAAATCTGAAATATGACTAGATTATATAAAGGAAATACTGATATCCTTTAATTACACGCTGAGAGCAAAATCACAGAGGATTTAAGGAAAACAATCCTAAGGAGAAAAATCCATATTTTTTTTTTAAATCCTCAGGAATATGTTTGTATACCAGGCTAATAATTTGATTTATGTTGTATTTAAAAGCAAAGAAGATGACCTTGAAGAACTTGGACCCAAGTGAGAGGTAAAGCTGAGATGAACAGTCTGTAATATACTTGCAACAAATTCTGAACAGTGTTTTATTCTCTAATCCATTGTTGTTCTCCTTGAATTCACCTCTACTTTAGTTAAAAACTAACCAAACCAAAAAAGATCCAGCCACAAAAGAAGCAAAAAGCCCCCAAGCATGAGACTATGAGATCAATCCTATATATTTCTTGTTCAGAATAACTAGAAGACCTCAGAACTGTGAAAAACCCTTTCATTAGAATTCTTAATTGATGAACTTAACCCATAGCCTGCTCCTTTTTTGTATGCACTGCACATAGTACAGCAATGATGCATTTTGAGGAGGAGAGATATTATTTACCATTATAAAATGTCATGTCTTTTCCTGCCAAAACTCTTTGCCTATCTTTAAAGTAATTAGTTTTGTCACAACTATTCAGAAGTCATTAATAGAAAATTCTGGCTGATTAAGCACGTCCAGGGCCAAGACTCACAAATAGTGATTCCTCTTATTTACATGGATTCCTAGAGTAAATGTTTATCTGATACTGAGCCAAATTGCCTAAATCCTTTGTATTATGTTATTAAAGATTACTTTTGCTCTTGATCACACAATTTCACTGCCCCTATAAAAAAATGGGAGAGAAGGCTCAAATACCTATTTACTTATCTGTGGGGACTAAAGTCTAAATGCATTTAGATGCTGTTCAAGAAATAGCTTTTGTATTTCCCTGTTGGTAGGAGAGAGAAACTTGAAAAATTAGCATAAAGCCTGTTTTTTTTTTTTTTTTTTTTAAAAAAAAGAGCTCCCACTCCACACTATAAACCAAGAGTGTGTAATCTCTCTTGACTATTTTCCTTCTTCCCCATCTACCAATTTAATATATTCTACTGACAAGCCTACAGAGAAATACTGGTTACATTGCATTGCTCACATTTTGAAAACATCTGCAAATTAACCGCTGCCAAAGTTAAGAACATATAAGAGTAGTCTGCATTCAAAGAAAAGGGCAAAACAAACGAGGAAACAAACTTCTGTGATGGGAACACAAAGGTTAATTCTTAGAAATTAATTTTCTTCAGAAATTCACATCACTACTTAAATTGCTTCTTTCAATTTTTTTTCTAGATTTTTCTACAAAGGCACATGAGTTCATGAAGAGATAAATTTGAAAACTGTCTATAACATTGTGTGTGTATTGTGGAACTGTTTGCTGATTAGCAGAAATTGGGACATTTATATTCAAAAGTTGTTTCCAGTCAGACAAAGAACATCATGAATCATTCTTAAATTGTGGAGGTGGTGTTTCTAAGTATTCCTAATTGTGTTCTGTGATGCCTTATCTATAGGAAGAAACACCATTCAAATTCTATATGCACTGTTATGATATCTCCTAATAATTTTAGTATAAGTATTTGTTAACACTGGTCTTTTCTGTTGTGAGTTTATAAGGTTCCATCTTAGTATTACACATCATGAATTAATAATACCTGTTTTCTATTAAACTAAGGAGCCACATAAATTGCCTTTATTACTGTGAATAACATGAAAGAGTGAGGGAAGCTATAGAGTGAAAATCATGCTGAAGAGAAAGCTTTTAAAATGGCATTGCAGCAATGGAAGCTCACTGGGAGTTGGATTCATATTCTAAAAGTTAAAGAACACAGGTGGAAACTAACATTTTGAAAGATTTCTACTCCCATTAGACCTGTAAAGTTAAAGAAGGTTTGAGAAGTTTTTGTACGTTTGGATAAGCAAAATGTTTAAGACAATTTCCCATGACAGTTTTGTTCACAGCTATAAGAACATGAAAAAGAACTTCTTCACATGGTAGCAGTGATGCAACCTAGGAATAAAACAAAATTATCTCTTTCTGTCTTTCAGCTTCTTGCCAGACTGAAATACAGTTTATATACTACCCTTTTACTAAACTTTTTCATAAACCTCCCAAGACTTAATTAATATAAATTTTTATTAAAGTGATAGCTCTTTTGTAAGAGTAACATAAAAGTGTAAATAAACTTGAAGATTATGTAAATCAGAGCTTTTTATTAAGAATATTCTACATATAGAATGAAACTTAGTCCCTCTTATAGCAAATTATTAAGGATCATACATTTGATAACATAAATATGCGCATTTATATTGTTATCAGCAAAAATAAAAAAAAGTAAGTTATTTACAACAGCAAAAATGATCTTTCATGTTCGTTTTTGAACAGTTTAGGAATGTTTCATTTCCTGAATACTGTCACTGTCAGCATTCTGGAAGTGAAAGAGTCAGAGAGACATTGCTGCTGCATCCAACCAGATGTGTCTTTCTCTTCTGAACTTAGTTTTGTGAAGTGTATAAAAGCAAATAATAGAATCGATTACTCAGCTCCATAATGAATATTCATTGGACATTGTTTGATTGCAGCCCCTGGCAGGAAGAAATAAAAATAGTACAGAGGTCTTCAGAGGATATATTTTCGCTCATTTCCATACTTCTCCTTTGACATCCTGTACTAGTTTCACTACTGTTTGAAAGAATGAGAAAATTATTGGGGTTTAGATGTGCAATCTCACTCAATATCTGTTGTGAGCTACTAGGTTTCAGTTTAAGAGCATCGAAAAAATGGGCTTTCTATGCTTTAGTTCATTATATGAAAAAATAGAATGCAAGACAAATATTGAAAGTGACATTCAGTACTATTACAATAAATTATGGAAGGTATTATAGTTGTATTGAACAAATTAATTACTGAATATTAGTAATTAATATATAAGCAATAGAAATAAATATAGAAATATGTATATTTCTATATAATATTATAAACAAATAATAAATAAATAAAAATAAATTCCTTAATTTTACTCTTAATCATCACATGATGCCAGGTGAAAAAACTGTGCGTGTTTTTTTCTTTTCTTGCCTTTCCAGAAGTCCATTCTGGGACTTAGTATTAAGACAATAAATCCATGTTTCCACATGTGCAGGTAAACTACCTGTTGAAGCCCCCATTATAGTCAACAGATATTTATTTGGGTAGTCAATGTGACTTAGATTTACTCAGTTTGTCTCTAGCACAGGTGAAGGTTAACCTACATAATAAATTGTATTAACTTCATGAGCTGTCATTGAGGAGTGATGAATATGTGTATCACCCACTCTATCTCATGCTTTCTTATATTTAGGCAGTATTGTAAGCAGAATATCTTATTCTCTTAGACTAAGATATTCTCATTTCAAATGGTAGTACTCAGAAAAATATAGAAATTGTGAAGATTGATACTGAAAAGATACTTGGGATATGAGAGATGATTTATCTCTCTTGTGCAAAAAGGGAATCAGTGTTAAGGTTGCCTATAGACAGCCTCTAGGCCAGGAGATGGCTGGTGTGTGCCCTGATAGCAATAGTGAATTGTCCTTTGGGACTGGCAGGCCACAAGACATAGACATAATAGACATAGACATAGACATAGACATAGAAACAATTCCATTGTTTCCTTGAAAATTCTTTAAGATGAGAACTTTATGTCATTGCAGGTTTTTCTGCCCCTTTTTCTGCCTATTTTCTGCCCTTTGTCACAAAGAAACCTGGGGAATCAATTTTCTCTGCTATTGCATTTCTACTTGTAGGTCCAAAACGTGTTGTTGTTTGTGACCTGATATGATTATTTAATTACTGATGGAAAATCAGTAATTTTGTAAAAAAATTGTATTTTTCATTTCAGAGGATTCTTTACATTGTTCAGCTAGTTAACTGTAAACATGGAGAAATTGGTAAAGAGTAGATTTCTATGTCCAGATATAATGTACAGTATTAGACCTTATTAGTCCTACTGTATCAGAGGGCCCTGATTCTGTGTTATTTTACTCTTACTGGAGTCCTATTACTTCTTTAGGATAAGTGTAAAATATTCCTAATCTGGAAATTTGTCATAGTAATTTTGAAAAAATAATTTACATCTGCACAAGGGAGAATAAAACCAGGCAAGGGAATCATCCAAGCATACAAGACCGAAAGAAATTCATTGAAATCAGTTTTTTCCTCAACTACTGCAGCTATTGAACAGTATTATAATCTCAAATAAATGAAATATATTTTATTATTAAATGTGACCAAATCTCTTTACCCATTGTCTCAAGACTTTCCAGTAAGCTGCAAATGGTATACAACTATTTGTTACCTTCCTTTCTACCTCCTTACCTATATTTTTCAAATTAAGGCCAGAAAAATGGAGCCTGTACTTTTATATTTTTTCTTGAGTGACTAACACCTTTCTTAGTGATCTGAAAATGTTCTAGTGCTGCTAGGTACCCGATACTCTCTCTGCTGCAGCAGCGCAATTTGTCACCCAGGGTCATAGATTGTTACTGAGTTTACTTTTAGTTTCTTGGTTGTCTTTTGGTTGATGGAAAATGACATGAGCCAGCAATGTGCACTTGCAGCCCAGAAAGCTGACTGTATTCTGGGCTGCATCAACAGGAACATGGCAAATAGGTCAAGGGAGGTGGTTCTGCCCCTCTACTCTGCTTTTGTGACACCCCACCTGGAGTGCTGCATCCAGCTCTGGTATAACATAAGAAGGACATGGAACTGCTGGAGCAAGTCCAAAAATAAAATTTGTGATCTTTGCTGCAGTATCTTGGTCTGAGTATTGTGGGGTTTTTTACCACCTAAAATTTTGCACAAGATCTATACGTATTCTTCTAGAACATTACTTTTACTAGACAAAAGTATACACCGATATATTGACATCTCAGAAACAAGGGGATTGTTGGAGTTTCTGTCTCTGACCATTGTTACATGTCAGTGAAGCAGTGAATGAATTAAACAAGTGAGCATGGAACAATGAAAACTAACTGTATCGTGGGAAACTAGCTACGGATATGCATACTATTAAAAGTTAAAAGATTAATAGTCTTGCTTTGTTCCAATAATCATTGAAAGGGCTTAACCAATGACTCTAAAGACTTTAAGGAAGTTATTAAGTTATTGTCTCTTTAAATTGAGTATGTTCATTGAAGTAATAGAAAATAACAAGGACTAGCAAGAGAACACAAAGACTGGAAACAATACAGGGATGAAGTTGAAAGATAGTTTAATAATTAAGACTTTAATTTACAAGCAATAAGGTGAATCTTGCACTTGTATCTTCTATGAGCTCTGGGACAGATTATTCCACATAGTACTCGTCTCAGCAAATGCTATCTGTAGTCGTAATCAATCCAGGAAAAGAGGAACTGAGGTTATCAGAACACTTGAGCAGATGTTTATGGTCCCTAGATGTATGTTTGGCTGTAGAAACCACCTCATGATTAGTGATGGCTAGATAAAGCAGCTTGGTGTCTCTCCCAGAAAGCAGTTAGAGTACTAAGTGTAGCAGATAAAAAGACTGGTTAGGAGAGTAGGCAATCAGAATTCAGACAACTAATTAAATACAGCGATATAGGCACTTAGACTTAAGACCTGGAGTGCACCAGACTTCAGGCTGCACAGTCTGAGTAGTACAGCTAATGCTTTTAAGATCCCGGGCATAAAATTGGAATATCCAGCAGCTTGGTATCTCATGGGGAAGAGGAAAATAATCTGTAACCACACAGTGGTAACCAGTATTAGTAACAGTAAATCCTACTTAATGTTGATAGAGACTTGTAGACAAAAATTTTGTCTAAAAGAGACTGGAAGAAAATATAGACGTGAGGATTAGGATGTTTATCTTAATCCATACCAGAATGACTGGTAAAAAAGGAGCAGAATTATCATTAAGTAAATCTGCTGAAAAATAAGTAACTCTCATCAGCAAAAGCATCTAATTACATAACTTATGCTAAAAATAAAAGGGTTGTAACTTTGAATTCTCCAACTTTTTTTTTTCTCCCAAGGATAGCTCTGCAAACCCATTAATAAGTTTTTGCTTGCATAAGCTGGCTAAGAAACAAAATATCCGACCTGCAAAACATGTATAACATTTACAAATGGCTGCAACCTAACTCAAACCATGAAAAGTTAAAAAGTATTGGGTTTTGTTTAGTGGAACTGAAATCCCACAGGATTGTACTGAGTTTCCAAATTTCTCCAGGTGTTCTTTAATGAATTGCTTCCTTACAAGGTTTCTGCAAACCAGCAGATTAGCTAAGTGAGCTCTATGAGTCAGCAAGGGAAGCTTTGGACAGTAGTTTCTAGAGCTGCTAATAGAATGTAGCTGCTTTCAGGAAAACTGCCTTTTTAGGATGTCAATAGTCCAATGAGCTGGCAGTGAGGTGGAAAGCTACATCAGACAGGAATCGCTTTAGCCATCAGGAAAGCTTTGGAGATGTTTGGTCAAATCTGCAGATGAGGAGAAAAAAGAGACAGTTGCTAAAGAAACCTTGAAACTTTCACCTGTGAAATGTGTTTAACTAAATATTGGCCTTCAAACCCGGTCAAGCTCATGCCCTGACACCTGGGAATGTTGCTGTCTGCCTCCCTGGGACCTCTGCTGCTTTGCTCACCAGTGCTGTGGTCTTTTTGGCTGGTTCACAGGAGGAACAGCTGTGGTGTGCACAGGATTGGAGAGACAAACTCAGCAGATGCAGAGCAGCAGAAATTTGTAAAATGAGTTGTAGGAGCCTGGGAAAATCACTCTAAATTTATTTGGAAGACTTAGGAGACTGAATGATTTGGTTCCTTGATTTCCATATGAAATACTGATATGATTTATTTCCCTGAAATATTGCATTTCTATCATTATTTTTTAACCAGCTCTAATCTAATGACCTACTCAAAGAAGTTAAACATTTTTGCTTGCTCCACGTAAGTGGACAACAGAATAGCTCATCCTTAATATCATTAATATTATTATTAGGTTTTTTTTATTATGCATTTTCAATTTATACTTTTAATTTAAAAATTCAATTTAGTCTTTCAAGAAAAACAAACTAAAAAAATGCCACCAAATGTCATGTAATTTGGGACTGTAATATCCAGCTGAGAAATCCAACCCAGCTGTTAAGACTGTCAGTATCCATTCTTTTGACCTTTGAGTCCTGAACCCATGTTTTTCTTCCTTGTTTCTGGAGATTTCTGCGCCTGGGATGATTTTTTTTTTCTTTCTGCTCTAAAATATCACTCTCTAGCTTTGAGGCTAAATTGAAAATATACTTGTCTGATTTAACACTTTAAAATGTTACTGGTTTTTGTATTATTACTGACTAAAGTATTTGCTGCTCAGTTGGGGATGGAAAATAGCTGCTCAACAATGGAACCGGGATTGATTTTCCTTCATTAACTTTAAAAGGACATAAACATCCTGAACAATGTATTCATTCAAAATTTATCATTTCTCCTTATGTTTTAATCATGCTTTAGCAACTGATTTTATTCTTCAAGGAAGTCAGTAATAAGATAATGAATTAGAACTCCACTAAATAAATGCATTGAAACTGCTTTTCAGCAGATTACTTAGCCCTACTACAATGAAAACGTTTTAAGGATTTACACTTAAACACAACACAATATTCCATGTGCATATATATATGCACATATATATGTGAATATGTATGGCAAAATTAAATCCAACTTCATAATTTCTATTTGTTGTGATCCATATGGATTGTAATTTATAATAATTTATTATGTACACACACATATATTTATTATAATAATTTTGAATTTACCTTCTAAAACATTTTTCAAAGCCTCATATGGGGAATTCACATAATTGTTTTTCTGATAAAATGAGAAGCTAAAGAAATGTGTAGAGAAATACACTCATTATCGTACATACACACACATGCTGCAAAATATTTCATTATTTATCAACAGATATTGGAATGCCACCACAATTTTCTGAATTCTTAAAATGATTGTTTTTGCATCTGTCATATGACTTGCATCAGTAGAAAAATTGCCAAATACAGCAAACAACAAGTAGAAAAGTATTTCAGGTACTGGAGGATGGGGAGTTCAACAGAGTAAAAACTACCAAGAACTTGATCTTCCCACTTCTTAAAATCTTTGGTACTCTACTAGGTCTTTCTCTTGTTGACCATAAACTAACTTATGGTTAGATATTTGCTCTTTAGAGAATTGATATTTTTTCAAAAAAGAAAAAAACCCAAACCCAGAAAAACTCTTTTTTGTTGCAAGTTGTTTAATCAGAATTATTATTAGGTTAGGTAGCTGAGCAAACAAGGTTGAAGGAATCAGATCTATCCACACTTGTACTGTGGAGTTTTATGAAAGTCACTAGAGACAGAAACATTATTTTCTTGCTTTCCAGGTATGAAGAATTGCTTTTACAAAACAGAAAACTAAAGTATATAGGGAACTTCTATGCATATTGAGCAAAAACACTTTTAGGAGGTTCATGCTGTTTCTTCGTACCTTCTATACACCTAAGTGTTTTTTCAACTACAACACACACACACACGAAAAAAGGTCAGTATGCTGAATTATGTGACAATGTCCAATGAGATTATTGTTAAATCATTCTAGATTTCAACTGTAGTTTGATGCCGTATCACATAGAAAGAACAATTTTGTGAAAGTAATTCATTGATTCAGAAGCTCAGAATTTCTTTTTCAGGATGCTAGGATGGTCACACATACAAATCACTTTTGGAAGGTTATTATACAAAATCTTGCGAGAAAGCTGAACTCAATCATTCTTATGTAATACAAGTATGAATGTTCCTGAAAGTAAAGCTGCCAAAGGCTGCGGGAGAGAGAAATTACAGCAATAGAGCAGTGAAGATTTGTTCTACTCTTTTGGCTTCTTGTTTGGAAGTACAGCTTAACTGTGTCAGAAAAAGAGCTTCAGGATTATTTTAACTGGAAGCTTTGCCTTTACACTGTAGTGGTAATAGTGTACTGAGAAATGATCAGCCTGGAGGAGCTCCCTTTATGTTGATGGTAGTGAGGCACTTCAGAAATACCAATCACCCGTCTGAATTTTTTATGGTTTAGTTTCTCAACATTTCTTATCTGTGCCAGAGTATATGGCTCATTTGACAAAGATGAGAGGTAGAGATTACATGACCTGAGCTGTGCTCAGGCATTAGCATTGTTTTGACAACTCTGTAGATGATGTTACAGCACATAAAAGCTCTAAAATATATTGGCAACTGAAGAGGAAATGTGCTATGACCTGTCAGCAGATGATGGCTCCTAACCCATTCTACTAAATCCTGTAGCTCAACAACTGACAGTTGAAGCCTTCTGTTGATTTTTATGAAAAATGTTGCAATTGCACTTTCAGAATTCATCTGTTACTCATCCCTGAAGTAGCAAAAATCTTGCTGTGTATTTCCGTGCCGTCTATCTTCTATAAATATCTCTACAGGAAGACTATGCATGTATGAAGAAATAAATGATAAATAAATATGAATGAAGAAAGTGAAATGAAATATTTTAACTTTCTTCAAGTAATATCCTTCAAAGGAAACTTTTGGATTTTAAGAAATTAATACTTATGAGTTGTCTTCAAAGACTTTTCAACATCTGAATCTTACTTTTAAAGAAATTCAGGATATTGAATGCAAGTCAATTTACAACTTCATGAAACTCTAACTCATTGACTTTCCAGACTATAATTGTTTATTCAGGCATCAAAGATGTGCCTTATTTCTACACTTCTGCAGAAAGATGCTGCTTCTTTTCCTGAAGAGATCTCAGTGTTCTGTCATACTTTATGAAGTAAAAGGGCGAGAAATAATTTATGTCTGGGAAAGAATTCCCTGTCTGGATCTGTTGTCTCAGGACAAGATGGCCGTAGGCCCAACCTCCCTCCTAAAAGTGGGAAGGCATTTCCCAGTGCCTAAAAAAGAAATGTGAATGGAACAAAAAAGGCTGCTCTGATAGCTGTTTTTAAAACGCCCTCTGTGGTTGTGTGTTCTGTACATCTTCACTCTTTGTGAGTGCATTCGCATACCCCAGCTAACTGCTGTGTCAAAATGTGCAAGTATTATATCCATCTACACATACAAGACTAATTTTTATATTCAATAAAATGAAAATAAAAAATAAAATTCCAGATCAGTGAAGTTAATAACATACAGTTATTAACTATAATTTACACAAGTAATATACAGTTCTGAATTCTGCCTTATTTTCCTCAAAGCTATGATTCATTAGACTGACAAAGACTCCTGTCTTCTTTTTAGGTAATTTTTATTATTCTGGCCTTGGTAGACTTTTGACTAAGCTTTCTTTCAAGTACAAAAATATAAGATAAAAATACTTGTATGCAAACACTTCTTGAATTGTTTAGTTTTTTTCCAGAACAAATAAAAAAAATCTCCTGTGTAAGTTTTAGGTAGGTAGTTGGAAACTTTACAAAAAAAATTGTTATTTTTTAGAATACACTGGTATTACCACAATATTGAATTCCATTGAATTCTGATTTCTCTCTCAATCAGAGAGACTTTGCCTGTAGGATACAATTTTTCCTTAGAATTATTAATTATGCAAGTAATTCAGTGTTCGGGGATCATCTCTAATATTTGTCACACAGAGTCAAAAGTCTATTCTAAAACTCAAACTACAGTTTCATACCCTACCTCACCACCTTCAGCATACCAGTTAAGGTGTGCTGAAGGCATAGACTCTCGCTCATTTCCTCCTATTTCTTACAGTGTCTGTCAAAAATGAAATATGCTTCAGAGTTGACGCTTCAGTTTGATGTCTCCAAGGCTGTATACACGAGATTTTGATTTGTTTTCCTTCCAACATGAAGGGTGAATAGTTCAAATTTTTTCACCCTTTGATTTAACCAGATGTAATTATTTAAATAATCCTAATATTCTCACTCAGCCTCTCTCTTAAATGCTACAGAGCTCTTTCCAAAATTTCAAAATAAATTCTGAGATCCTTGAAACAAGTTTGGACATTAGGGAAGCTAAAACATCCTCCTTTAATCTCAGAGGATTCTAATTTAAAATAATGATATGAAAATTTTTCAAAAACTTTGGAAGAATGAGTAAACCTAAAAAAAAATCCTTGCTATTTGTGTCCTTAAGCCTTCAGAATGGTTTTCTGCAGTACTTTTATTCTCTTTTTTTGATAGAAAATGAAATAACATCCCTTTTCTTTTTTTTTTAAATTAAAATAGATTAACCTTTAGACACAGAGCCATTATGTAAAATAACAGAATAATAGAGCCACAAAATAGTGATGCTGAAAGGGCATCTGAAGGTCATCTTCTAAAGCAAGACCATGTAGAGTTGATTGTCCAGGATCATGTCCAGATGGCTTTTGACTACCTCAAAGGAGGGAAACTCCACAACATCCCTGGTTAATCTGTTTCAGCCACTGCCAGAAAATTTATGTCCAGAAGGAACCTCCTGTGTTTCACTTTATGCCCTTTGCTGTCACTGAACACCACTGAAAAGAGTCTGGCTCCACCTTTTTTGCACCCTCCCTTCAAGTATTTATATGGTCCTCTCTCCAAGCCTCCTCCAGGCTGAGCAGTCCCAGCTTTCCCAATCTTTCATCATATGAGAGATGTGGCTGTGCCTTCATCATCTTAGTGGTTGGACTCTCTCCTATGGGCCTGTCTTGCACTGAGGAACCAAGAACTGGATAAAGTACTCTAGGTGGGTCCTCACCTGTGCTGAGAAGAGGGAAAGGATCACCTCATTGAACCCAGTGGCAACACTTTTCCTAACAGAGCCCAGGAGTCTTCTTGGCTGCAAGGGCACTTTGCTTGGTCATGTTCAGCACGGTGTTCACTGGGACCTCAAGGTCTTTTTCTGACAATCTGCTTTCCATACAGCTGCCACCAAGCATTTATTGGTGCAGAGGGGTGTTCCACCCTAGGTGCAGGACTTCTCTCCTTTCGCAGCTTAAAATTCACAAAGTCTAGGTTTAGAATAAGCTATATAAATAATGGCAAATCAAGTATCTTTTCCTGAATCCTCCAAATAATGAAGAAACACGAATCAGAAACACCACTTGCGAAATTGATTGTACATTTTGTCTATGCACATAAAAACTGCCTGGATAGATTGGGAAAACCAGGGACAGAAGCCTAAGAGAAGTGTTCACCGGAAAGAAGTGGCCCTGAAAGAGGGGACATAGAAAGAAAGTGGTGAAGCTACTGGCTGGAGAAAAGATCCTGGAGGTGGAGGAAGTGTGTGAAGTTGGGGAAGATACATATAGATGAATAGAAGGACTCTGGCTGGTGACACCTGAGACTGGTGACTCCAAGGAGTGATAATCCAAACAAAATCCAACACAACTTTGGGACTTTAAAACTGTCACATATATTTGAACTATTTTTTTTTATGCAAAATGGAATAAAGTAAAAAAAGATTGAAGAGTTTAAATTATCCTTAGTAGCTGGTATGCTATTGAATTCAGAAAATAAGCATTAGACCAATGATAATGTAAAAAGCAGTGTTTGCTTCCCTATCTTTACTGTATTGATCCATCCAGGAAATGACTATTTCATAAAGAAGGAGATGTGTTTAAAAAATAATGGTCAATGTAATTGAACTATATTATGATCATTGATAAGAGTAACTTGATGTGACCTAACAAATGGTTTTGTTATTTTCTTTTAATGATAAGTTACTAAGTAATCTAATGGTGTTGAAACTCTCATTGTCTGAAGGCATCTAAAAAGTAATTTGGCTTTTTTTGCTTCTTTGGCTTCAGGGGCTATGGGTACCTTGGTTTTTTTATTGCAGCACCATATTAGAATTGACAACACTTGTCTATGGCAGACCTATAGCATAGCAGGTGCCATCAACCTTCCCAAGAGGGCTCTAGAAAAATAAAATTTTCAGTGCTATTATGCAAATAAGTTATACTTCCAGATGAGATCATTGAATCATGAATGATTTAGGTTGGAAAAGACCTTTAACATCATTAAGTCCAACCATTAACCAAGCATTGCCAAGTCCACCACTGAAAGTCTTTATATACCTTCAGGGATGGTCACTCAACCACTTCCCTTGGCAGACTGTTCTAGGGCTTGGCAACGCTTTCAGTGGAGAATTTTTTCCTAATGTCTAATCTAAACCTCCACTGGTACAACTTGAGGCCATTTTCTCTTGTCCTAGAAGACACCAAGAGTTTTGTACCAGTTTAGGTACAAAGAACAGAAAATACTTTCCTTGGAATGATGCAGTATATCTTGAGGATCTCTTATCAACATGTCTAAATATTCTTTAAAAACACATCTAACAAGTCAACATGACATAATAGCTACTGTCACTCTGCATTTCTTCTTTTTCAGTAAATAAATGTAATCTGGCAGGCTAACATGCTATTTTAGTTTTCCTGTATTCTGTATTTGGAGAGACTACAACCGAGAACTCCAAAATCTTCCTGGTAGATCCGTCACAAAGAAAACAAAAAAAAAGGTATCTAACCTTTTATATTCAGTAAATGTTATCTCTGTTTTTCAATTATCATATGTCTGTCAATCATCTTTTTTAGTTGTGATTTATGGCACAACAGTTATTGATTTCAAAACCTGTATTACTAGCATATCCAGTCTTAACATTTAAACCTCTGTTATTTCCAGTTTGTTTTGGTAGTCCTTCCGGTAGAGCAAGATAAAATGACTTTATATACATTCTCTAATCTTCCTTCCCTCATTCATTTACTTCTCATTTTATAAGAAACACTAGAAGTCTTTTCTGCAGTCAGATAAATGTATAACCTCATCACCAGCTACACTATATGATTAACAATGAATGGCAGAATTTTTTGTTTTCAAGTTCTAGAATTTATTTTTATAGATAAGTATCTGAAAATTTTTTCAAGACGATTAGAAGTAAATGATTGTTGTAAAATATAAGTTATTGAAGTTATAATAAGTTATAATATCTTATACTTCTTCTGATATTAGAATTTTGTGTTTAATAGAGCAATCTTTATAATGTAGTTAGATGGAGTGAAGTGCCATTTTGGAGTGAAGTGACTGATTTTAAAGCATGCTGATTTGGTAATCTCAGAGCACAAAATCTCCCACATCAACAACAGAAAGTTCAACATTTTCCATGATGCTCTGTCAGGACTATAATCACTTCATTTTTTAGAGCCTGCCAGTAAAGATGCCAACTTTACTCCTATATTGCAACAGACAATCAAGCAAGAAGTATCTGGAGCTGTAAATTGATACTAATAAGCAGAGGACATGTTTTGAAGTTGAAGGATAAAATGTTTCTGTCTGAATTGGCCCATCTGAATGCAGTACAAACCCCATGTAACCCACATATATCCACAGATTTCCATCTAGCAAAGCAAACTCACCAGTGCAATGTGACATTCCCTAGCTTTCATTATAATACTAATTATAATTCATTACAACAAGGCATGTGCCACCAGGATGGTTGTATATGCTGTAATAGGATATGCAGGCCACAAAACTATCATAGACTATATCCTTGGATTAGTGCTCAAATAAATCCAATCATGCTTCTCCATGCTGTAACCTCTGTAACACCATTTACCAATACTGTGGACATTTCCCACCACATGTATTAATTGCAGAAATACTACTATGTGTATGCTTGTTTTTCCATTTGTATTAGATATGCTTCTGAAATTGCATGCTACACCTGGCTTTCCAGGACATTTTGAGAGAATTACACTCACAGTAAGGGAGATACTATAATGAAAAATTTGAGGGGAAAGATGGCAAGATCTAAAAGATTGTGTCCTTGCAGATGTTTATGCCAGTTTCAGGTCCCTGGAAACATCTTGGTTGTCTCAAAAAATAGGGTGCACTGTCTCCTTACAGTTCTAGCTTTTTGTAGAAAACCCAGGCATGCAGAAAACCAAACAAACAAAGGAACAAACAAAAAACTGAAAGGAGAATTAGTGCTCCATTTCTCCAATCTGTGTGGTAGGAAGAAAAGCATCTTAGGGTCTATTATACAGAACTTCTATTCCATAAAGTAGTTTTGCTCCACTTGTCTCCTTGCATGCTACTTATTCCCTGTGTAGATTTGGGGACACTTATGATGTTAGCAACACTCCCAAAATAATGATCTGGTTTGATAAATTTGGTCAAAAGTTTTTTCAGCTTTAGAAGAAATATACTAAGACACAGTTATCCAGAGTCAAAATGAAATTTTGTTTTGTGTAGGCAAGCATTCACCCCTGTAAAAGAGGTCAGCCCAAGGAAATCCAATTGATATCCTAAGTATTAGAAAACTTAGATGAATCATTCTAAACAATGAAGAAAAAACATGATTCTGACTTTGCCAAGAACAGGTTGTTCTTATTACCAGCACTGAGCTGACATTGTTTCCATATTTTCTGGGTTTTTTTTCTTCCTGTTTACCTAAAAACTCATTCAGCCAAAGAGGTTTTTTGATTTATTGAAGCACTACAAGAAACACTGGGCAAATGGTAAACAAAAAGGGAAGTTTCAGAAAGTAGTTGTAAAACCAGTTTCACATGAGTTTTCATGCTTTTCATGGTTTGATACTTGAAATAATTTGTTGCATATTAATGATACCAAGTGCCGTGGGTTGACACTGACCAGATGCCAGAAACCCATGAAAGCCACTCACTCACTCCCCCCTGCAGCTGGGCAGAGGAGACAAATTTAATGAATTTAATGTTAATGGGTTGAGATAAGGACCAGGAGAGATCACTCATCAAATAGCATTAAAGGCAAAAAAGGCTCAACTTAGAGATATGAAGTGAACATATTGCACTAACAAAATCAGAGCAGGATAATGGGAAGTAAAATAAAACCTTGAAAACACCTTCCCCCATCCGTCCCTCCTTCCAGCTCTACCTCCTACCCCAGCAGCACAATGAGGCAGAGAATGGTGGTTATGATCAGTTCATCACCCAAGGCTTCTCCTGTTGCTCAGGGAGATGAGTCCTTCCCCTGCTGCACAGTGGGGTCCCTCCCACAGGACACAGTTCTCCATGAACTCCTCCAATGTGAATCTCACAAGCAACAAACTGCTCATGTGGGCACTCTTCCATGGGGCGCAGTCCTTCAAGGACAGACTGCTTCATCAGGGCAGCAAGGCCCCTCTCTCCATGAGTGTCCCACAGGGTCACAGCCTCCTCTAGGCATCCTCCTGCTCTAGTGTAGGACTCCTCCATGGGCTGCAGGTGGGTCTCTGTATTCCCATGGACCTCCATGAGGGGTATAGTTGCCTCATCATGATCTCTACCACGGGCTGCAGAGGAATCTCAACTCTGACACCAGGAACACCTCCTACCCTTCATTCTCCAGCAACTTTGGTGGCTGCAGAGCTGTTCCTCTCACGTTCTCACTCCACTCTTCTCTGTCCATGATTAAAACCAGGCAACAACTATTTTTTCTTTTTTTTTTAAATCTGTTATCACAGAGGTTTTTACTACCATTTCTAATTTGCTCAGTCTCAACCAGTGCCACGTCCCTCTTTGAGGCCACCGAGGATTGGCTCTGCTGGATATGATGGAAGCTTCTAGTAGCTTCTCACAGAAGCCATCCCTGTAACCACCCCCCAACCAAAACCATGCTATGCAAAACCAATATACATGAATAAAATGACACTTGCAATAATAAATTAAATTTGTTTCTGTTAACATTAGTGAATTCCATTTAAGGTGGTCTTTATTATTACCATGTCTTTATTATGTCTGGTATTACAGCTGCAAGCAAATAAAAAATTCTTTTTTTCCTCTTTTTTTTTCTTGTATTTTTTTCTGTGTCTGACCATTCAAAGAATATACAGAATGTAGGGCATATTCTGACACAGATTGAATTTTTCCCTTTGGCTAATCAGGCACTTTTAAGACATGAATATTTCTTTTTATAGAGCTAAACATTTCTTGTGTTTAAATTCATGTTGCTTCTAACCTTTCTTTCCTTTTCTCACTCTGTATAAATTGCAATTCTTGAGGTCTTCCTCACAGAATTCATTCATCACCAATGAGAGAGTAAGAGATTCTTATTATCTGTGAAAATCACCTTTTACCCATCTACACATTCTCATTAGAGTTTTGTTAAATTAAAAAAGAGGAAAATTCTATTCTAGGGAACTCTAGGAGATCTCTAGATAGATTGATTGAATGAGTCTATTAGCAATGTTTCCTAAAAATAATTCTTATGAAGTTCTAATGAAGCAATTAAAATTATTTTTATAGACAAAAGTGAAGAAATGGATAGCTATTTGAAAATTTATTGGGTTTCCATGGTAGTTGTTTTGGTAGTGGATGAGATGAAAGCTGGTTTTTGTGAGAAGGTGCTCGAAGCTTCTCTTGTGTACAGCAGAAACAATGCCAATTGACTGCAAGACAGATCTGCTGTTGATTAAGGATGAGCCCATCAGTGGTGGTGGTGGAACCTTGAGGATATCTGAGAGAAGCCACTCTGCAGAGCAGTGAGAAAGATCAGTGAGAAAGGAGGGGGACAAGATTCCCCAGGCCCCAGGGCAGAGATTCCCCTCCAGCCCAATGTGCACACCACGGAGTGGCAGCTGTGCCCCTGCAGCCCATGGACGTGCACAGCAGAGCAGAGAACCACCTGCAGCCCCTGGGGGTTCCACCACAGCAGAAGGATGCTCCCAAAGGGGGCTGTGAACCTGTGGGAAACTCACCTTGGAGCAGGCCCCTGGGAGGACCTGTGGCCCTGTGAAGAGAGGAGCCCACAATGGAGCAGGTTTACAGGTGAGTCTTATGACCCTGTGAAGCAGTGACATGCTGAAGCAGTTCAAAAACAAATGCAGCCCATAGAAATTACTTACACTGGAGAAGCTCATGGAGGACAATATCCCATGGGTGAGGCTCTATGCAGAACAAGGGAACAGAGGAAAAATATTGATACAATTTACTTGAAGCCAGGTAAAGAATCTTTCTCAAGATAAAAAGAATCCATCTAATAACTACAGCCAGTTTGCTTCAGGAATAAAGCTTCTGATGGGAAAAAAATAAAGCAATATCATAGGCTTTGTTGCTGTTTCTCTGATACTGAGGATTAAGCACTAGATAGAAATATCTCCTTGTTTGTACATTTTAGTGTGTGGGAAATGCTGTGTTTTTTATTCCCTTAAGAGTGTCTTTTACCTCTATTTCATTGATGTTCTAGTCTTTCAGCCACACTGGGTCAAATTAAATCTAGGATATAATAGAAACTTTTATATTTATACTTTGTGAAAAGAAAAAGCTATTAAAAAAATAAAGAGTTGTTATTAAACTTAATGTATTTTACTATGTGCAGTGTAATGAAAAACAGGGTTTTTTAAACAAAAAAAATCCCAGATTAACAGAGGTGGTCCAATAATTAAAAAATCTTAATTTTGCTAATGTAAAATGGAAGCAGATCTAAAAATATTGATGCATAAGTCCAAATGAATTTCATGGAATCATAGAATCATGAAAGTTGAAAGAGGCCTGTAAGATCATCAAGTCCAATGATCAACCCTGCTCTACCACTGTAAATCCAGCAGTATCACCCTAAACCACTGAACTAGATGACCCAGCACCAGACCCAGTCACCTCTTAAACACCTCCAGGGATGGTGGCTCCACCATCTCTCTGGGCAACCTATTCCAGTGCCTGAGTACCTAACAGTGAAATTTTTTCTGATATCTAATCTGAATCTCCCCTATCTCAGCTTAAAACCATTGCCTCTGGTCCTGTCACTGCAGACACAGCAGGAGGGACTGGCCCTCACCTCACTACAACCTCTTCAGTTGTAGAGCATAGTGATGTTCCTCCTGAGCGTCCTCTACTCTAGACCAATGAACCCAGCTCCATCAGCTAGCTGCTCCTCATATTACATGTTTCCCAGACCTGTCACAAACCTTGTTGTCTTTTTCTGGACACATTCCAGCACCACAATGCCCTTTTTATATTGAGGGGCCCAGAACTGAATGCAGCACTCCAGGTGTGTCCTCATCAATGCCAACTACAGTGGTGATCACCTCCCTGGTCCTGCTGCTGCACTGCCCCTGATAAAGGCCAAGATGCCACCTGGACACTCTGCTGGCTCACGTACAAGCTTCATATTCCATTACATTGTGCTTCCTATGCATTGGACATGTAACTTTGAGGACATATGCAACACAGTTGGGTATGATATAATTTTCTGTATTTTTCTACTTCATTTGTTATTAAACAGACTATGTAGATAATCTCATGCAAAGTCTGAAATTTGAAACATTGTAGTGAAACCTTTGATACCTATTCAAATTTCAATATATGGTATGAGGAAAAATTATGAATGTACATGAGGTGGGGGACTAAGGAAAAGAATTAGGAAGACTCACCATCTCCTATCATCAAGAAATTCAATGATCCACCTTACATTTAAATTCTTGTCACTTCCACATCCTATATTGGACACTTAAGGCCAGAAGTCAAGTGCAGCTGTTGTATTTTCAAAAAAACCCCTGATGGTTGACAAAATTCAATTGGAACCAAGTATAGAACTATGTTTTTTGGTTTTTTTTTTTTTTTTTTTTTTTTTTTGTTTTTTTAGACTATTCAACAGTATTTTAACTTACTGGCTTGTTACTAAACCAACCATGATTTAATTTCTTTCTTAAGGTGAATATGAAAACTCAGAATGAAACTTTTGACAAATTTTGCCTATAATACTTATCAATTCCATTTTTCAGATTTTGGGGGGAGAGGAGTATTTTATTTTATTCTAATATTTCTTATGCATAAAATCTGTATGCATAATACAGAGCTGGGGCTCTGTTTCTGATTTTACATTTTTCATACATTTGAAATGCCAAGTTCAACAAGGCTTATAGAGACTTGCAGAGTTTAACATGTTGAAAGTAGGTTAGTGTTCATCCCAGATAGGAACATGCACATGGACTTCTTTTTAAATGCAGATTTAATGAAGAAATCAAACTTCATTTTACCCTGAAATCCTCATATAGCAGAAATTAATCCTCTACTTTTCTTTAATCTTGCCAGAACTTTTAGAAACCTAAGGATTTAATCACAGTTTTAGTATAATTTTCTTAGTTAATGTATAGATAAAGCTGGAAGGAAACTCCAAATTATTAAGCAGCCCCCATATTACCCATTGGTACCTCATAATAGCACACTGTACAACTGGAATACTGTCATACAGTAAAATATATTTCTTCCCCATAACTCAGAATCTGCAACTGAAGTAAAAGAGGGACCTTATATAGGGTTTCTCAGGTTTTATACTTAATCCAGTATACAGATATTTTTTGATTTTTTTTTTCTCTTGAAATCTTTTGGCAAAATGGCCATGTTTGACATACCTGAACATTACTATACCTGTTTATGAACTGTTGTCATTTATATGAGCAACATATAAGAGTCACTGAAAGACTGAGGAAATTCAACATTCGAATTTATAGTTAATTATTATAGTAGGAAATTTATATAGAAAAGTGATTGATAAAGGCCTCAGGTGTCTATAAGATATTGAAACTTGTGATAGTTCAAGGCATTTTTTCAGAGTTGATCTAATTTCATTTGCTTCTCCAGCGTTGCTGTATTGAGCATTTCAGTTTAGTTTATTTCTAATCTTAACAGCTTTTTTTTTTTTTTTACCCCTGAAAACTCTTTCAGTACTTGATATATTTTTATGAGAATTTAAGCTTTCTATTTTAAATCCAGTACATTTCTAGTCCCTTCAGGCAAACCTGAAAAGTAAACATTAGCTCACCTAGCAGTTTAAAAAATAATATGTAAATAAAAGAAACCTCTCACATACACAATTTTTCATTTGTTCTACTTGTAGTTTTTCAATATGAGGGATTGATAAAGCTGTGGATGTTTCGCTTTCTCCACTGGTACAAATATAATGATAAACCTACTTCTGGGAATTGCAGTTGGAGACTTTCATACATCTCCCACAGTCTCATTTCTTTCTGCCTTGGAAAAGGTTCCTTCAAAACCAATACAAAAAATTATAGAATCCTCATTATAATGTTCTTAGCTCTCTTTTGTATTGATCAAATATAGCCATGTTCTTTCAAAGGGAAGGTAACTGAATGAAAGTGACAGTATAACTGAAAGTTCCTTATTTATGAATGTAAAAAACCAATCCTCAAAAATGCAAAAAATGTTACCTCTTTCAATTATTCTATTCAATACATTAAAAAAAAATAAGAAAAAAAAAAGCTTTTCAGCTAGCAATATTTCAAGCATGTGACAGCTGACTAGGGTTTTGGAAAAATGTTCAGTTCAATATCACTCTGGAATAGACAATTACAGCTCTATAACAAAAAAATTCTTGTTGACATCATTTCATCTAATATCAAAAGAGATGAGACCACCCATATACAGAACCATAAAACAAAGGTGTGATTTTATTCAATGTTTGAGCTACGGCAGCTTTAAATGAGTTTTGTTGGGGTTTTTGCTGGTCTGTTTTGGGAGTTTGGATTATTTGTTTGTTTGTTTGTTTTAAGAATTTATGGTGATAACCATCTATACACAGTATCTATGGTGTATTACAAAGGAGAATCCCTATCTGATGTTCTTTGCAATAGTACAGGATGTGGTATGAGAATAAGGCTACTTATTGAACTCAAGTATACTTGTCACTTCAATACCTGAAAGTTACTGCTGTAAGCCCTGTGAGCACAATAGACAATAGAAAACCTTCTTGCAAAAGAAGATGAGGATATTACATCTTTAGCTATACTTTTACCTTTGGATTCAAGATGTCTATGCAAGAAATAGAATTTTTTTTCTTTATTCTTCCTTTCATTGCCTGTTAAGGTAAAGGTTTATGAGACTTAAACACAGAAAACTTGGCAAGGAAGCTGTGAATGGCTAGGGGTTTTTTGAATGGGAGGCTATATTTTGATTTAGAAGTATTGAAATTTTTTGGCAATTATTAATTTTCCTTTCTACTGCAGAAAAAAAATGATAAAATTAAAGTGCTAAGATAGGAGGAACCACATAGGAAATCTTATCAAATATGTATACTAAATACCATAGCCATGGTAACTAAGCTTCTTAGCCTAATCTTTCCCTAAGTAATACTTTCCAAAGCTACTGTTGCTCAGTAGAAAAGGTAAAGTTAAATATAGAAGTACATAGCTTTGTTTGCATATTGACATATTCTTCTTAAACCCAAATCTACTCAGCCATGCACCTTCCCCTTCTCTTATTTATTTAATTTTTATTTGTTTGTTTGTCTATTTATTTAGGGTGAGATAAAGGGTGTGGTCTTATTAGTTTCAGTAAGTGATTACAAGCACAGTTAAATATTTGATCTCAGATATCTAAAGTTTTTCCTTCATTTGAGAAGGTTTTCTCTACTTTTGTTTACACTGTCCTCAAAGTAGAAGAGCAAAAAAATTGTTTCTGAAAAGAATTGTTCAAGAATGTATACAGATAAACTCAGTATAAATGAAAATAAATCAACACTATCTTTCTGTTACAGTTTAATATTGGCTTATTTTTTCTTTTCTCTTTTTTTTTTAATATTAGGGTTATTTAATATTATCTAATCCATCTAAGCATTATTTAATCTAACACTTCAGAGTTACAAAATTATATGTGAAACTTCTCATCTTTCATATAACATGCACCAGAAAAAAAGGCAGATTAGACACAGGAATAAATTCTGTACCTAAATCTTGATAATTACCAATTTTAATATTCATTCAATCAAATTATAAATAATATTATTAATTTTTTATCTTTTTTGATCTTATTGATTGGGAAAAAATTTGGTTTTTTCTCTTACTGTCTTTGACTGCAAATCCCATTTTCTTTTGTTGTAGGACGTAAACTGATGATCGTACTGTCTGTGTGTTCTGATATTACCACATGGTTGTTTCAAAAACACAGTTAATAAAATCACCAGATAAAGTAATTAAGCAGTAGGGTATTGTGTTCTTTATTAGTCAGTTATTTGTTTTCTACTGTTTTGTCATATTAATAGTTTACAGATGATTGTTACATTATTTCTTTCACAAACTTTATTGGAACAAATGTCTCTTCTGAAACAAATACAGGAAAACTTGGAAAATATGCTTATATTACTTACGAGCTCCCTATACATGGAAATTTGATTATTTCTTTTTTCTAGATTCAGATACAAGTACTCTTCTCATTAAAGTTAAAATGTGATGTGAAAAATGGTATGACTAGTTGTGAGAGCTTCCTTGGGGATCTGAAATGAAGTCAGACAGCTTAGACTGAACTCTCTCCAAGACTTACTTATTTTTTGTCATTTGTGGGATAGAAAAAGAGAGCAGGAAGTCTATCTTTTTCATCTATATTTTAAACACTGAAAGAGAATCCAGTAAATTATATTGTGCTATTCTTAGAACTAGCTTGTCTTGAGTTTTCATTAATGTTTTCTTTTTCTCTCATTTCTCTTTTTGTTATTTATTTATTTATTTTAAATTTGCTTGAGGTGCTAGGATTCCCTGGAGTGCATTTGCCATCTCTTTGGAATGTGTTCATTACTGTGCAACTGTGATATTTTATTGTAAGAACTCATTTTCACTTTTCATTCTTTCATAGGACATAAGGAATATTTATATTTATAGAACTTGGTTGTGTATATAGGCCAAGACTTTCTTTTTCTTTATTCAAATTTGGTTTGCTTTTTTGGCAATTTGATTTGACTTATGGCTAAAGCATGTTTTCCTGCTTAGTTGTCAACTGTGCTTTGGTTACTCCTTCTTCTGCATTAGCCTGACCTTAAGGACTATTCCACTTACTTTTACCCTCACACATGAAAACTATAATATCATTATTTATTCTTTAAAGCAAACTGACAGAGTGAAGATTTAGCCATTAAGATAAGAAAAATAAAAGAAATTTAATAATATCTTCCTAATTCCCCAAAAATGTAAGCTTTTAGAATTCATTTTGTAGAACTAAGGTGTTCTGATTCTAGCACACGATCTTCTGTGACGTGTTTCAAGTAAAACTAACACTTCAACAGGATTTTAAAGTGGATTTTTTACATTTAAAGTAGAGCTATCGTGTATCTGCCCATTAGTAACAATTCTATTCCCACTGCTGAGTCACATGATGAAAACTGTACAACCTGAAACACTTAATGAAAAACATATTACTTCAAATTCCACAAAAAGGTAATCCTGTTTATTTGAAGAAATGAAGATACATGATTTTCTTTCAATATGTTCTCATCTTGCCCTTTAAATGACATTAAGAGACGAAAAGTAAGGTTCTTCTTTAGAAGAATATAGTTAAAGTCCATAAATGGATCTTACCTTCCACTTGTAACAGGTTTTAAATTTGGAAGACTGCAATACCAGCAGATATTCTGCCTTTTTTTCAATGAATAGTAATAACCCAGTAGACCTAATTCTGTCCCTATGTATACAGCTGCAACTTTTTGTATGTGAAAGCATATAAATCAAAAGGACAAGCTATATTCAACCTCAATTTGGAGCACAACGAAATACAGAGATGAAAAATAACTTGTTCAAAACTCCATATCTCCTGTATTTGATATCTAAAATAGACAGACTAAAATAATTTGGTCTACTACTTCCCAAACTAAGAAAATAACAAGTTACAGTCTGTCATGGAGAGAACAATCTGCTAGGATGTCCAAGTATAGGATAGACTCAGAAGTGATAACTGAAATAAGGAACTACTACTAACATATTCTAACTATGAATTTATTCCATAAGATGTTCCTCTAATTATGAAGGATGAAGAAAGAAAAGATAAAGTTTTATATATTCAAATAGTGAAAAGAATAAATATGCATAAAGTAGAAAACTAACATTACATTTCTTATTTGGAATTCTTCAGATCATTCTTTTTAGGATTACTATTGGGTTACTATTTTCTTTCTCAGATTCCAGATGAAAGGCACTAGGATGCCCACAGACTTCAGAGGTTTTAAGGAAAACTAAATAACAACTCATAACAAAACAAAAACCAAACAACTCCAAGAAATCTATCAGAAAATTATATAATAAGACTTCCTGAAATCCTCTACTTGGGAGATTTATCTTTCCGATTCTGTGCATCTCCACTGACTTACCTGAGGTTGCTTCAGACTGCTCTTGGCTGCAGTGCTAAGGTCTGAGCAAATTCCAGGAGGGGGTGGGGTGTTGTCTTCTCTCTTGCAGCAATACCATGGTTCTCAGGATTAGGAGGGATCAGCAAGCAGCAATATCAAATACTTTTCTACAGGTTCTGGGGTGGCTATATGTGCAAGATACCACCCCAAGAAAAGTCTACTGCTTTGCTGACCTGAGAGCAAGATTGGGAGAATCCAGCCAAGATGACAAAATTACACCCATCTTGCTGACTCTATGGAGTCTGTTATTTACCACAAGTTTTTATTTGTTTATTATACATGGCAGTAGTTCACATTTCATCTTCAAACTCATTCCTTTTTTATTAGGAATTTCTTTTATCAATGCAATTTATCACCAAGACTTGTAATAAACACTTTCTTATTTGTGTTATATGCTTGAATTGAAAAACTCTGAAATATGACCAGCCACTGAAATTAAATAAATACAGTCATCTTGCAACATGATGCAATATACAGCTCTGTTGCTGAGGGTGGGGCGAGGGTTGCTGTATTTTCCAGTAAAACACTTATTGGCAATGCATAAAAATATGTCAGTAGTCAAAGATTAGGAATGAGGTATGTTGTTAAAATAATAGGAAAACTCTCCTGTGTTTCAAGAGGTCCCACCTGAATAAGAGGAACTTTATTGTGCAGGTGACCACACGCTGGAAGAGATTGCCCAGAGAGGTTGTGGATCTCTCTCTCTTTTTCTCTCTCTCTCACTGGAGGTATTCGAGAATGCTCAAGACAAAATCCTGTGGTATGCACTCTAGGATAGATTGGATCTGATGACCCACTCTGGTCTCTTCAGATTTTAATCATTCTGATTTGCTTCTACAGAAAGTCAATTTTGATTCAAATTCTTTGAAACCATTTCCATAAGATTTTTTCATTCTTAGTATAATTTTTTTCAGGTTTATGTTAAAGGAAATGAATATTTTTAGTTACTTTTTGTAAAAAAAATCCTCTATTTTCATTTGTGTCCTCTCAGATCCAGAGTCTTTCAGAGAAAAGAGGAATGGATATGAGAATGTGTCACTCAAACATACACCATCCAGATTAGTTCTTTACAATCATCTCTGGCTTTACTTCATATTTTGTGTTGATGCTTAAAGATATTTTGCACTTTTTTAGGGCAGCCATCCATTCTAATCCTTCATTTTAAGCTAATCAGGTATTTTTATCCATTATTTTTATTATCATAAAATTTCTTTCTCAGATCTGTGTTTTCTCACTATAACAAGAAGAAAAAAAATGTTACCTCCTCCAGGTTAATCCTATTAGATTGCACATGGAATTCTTGAGATTCCATAAATTATTATAAACAGACTTCATATTATTCATAATTCATTATTCATAATTATTCTTTCTGTTCAAAGAACAGTCAACTTCAGATCTAAATCTGTGCCACTGATCAACATTAACCAATTAGATATAGCAAAAAAAAATCAATATCAGATTTTTTTTGTCCTATATTGTAAAGACATAGAAGTAAAAAATACTCATTAAATTTTGGAAGAAAATGTTTGGCTAGGATTTATTTCATTAGTTTTTGTTGAGTTTTTGTTTGTTTGTTTGGTGTTTTGGGGGTGGTGGGTTTTTTGTTTGTTTTGTTGTTGTTGTTGGTTTTTTCGTTGTTGGTTTTTTTGTTTGTGGGGTTTTTTGGGGTTTTTTGGTGGTTTTTTATTTTTTGGTTTGGTTTGGTTTTGGTTTTGGGTTTTTTTTTTTTTTTTTTTTTTTTTTTAATTAAAATTTTGATTTNTTTTTTTTTTTGCTAATTGAAATCAAACTTTGAATGAGATATTCCCCAACAAAACACTTTTTTTTATATTTGAGATGTTTTTTAATGGAATGAAGAGAGAATATTTAAAACAGGAAATGGCTGTTTATGACTGAATAAGATATATTTTGGGTGAACATGAAATACAATCTGTTTAGAGATAGGTGAAAAATTACCTCAGCGCAAATAGAGCTGATGTAAATTTTCACTTTTGATTGATGAAAAGCTCAAGTAATCTTTATTCAGTTCTAAACTGGAAGTCATTTAAGTCCATCTGCTCTGCCAGTTTTTTATTTGGCCAGAAAAAAGAGCTATCAGAAAACAAGCAAAAGTAACAACTCGTACAGGTACTCCTGGGCTGCCTGTGTTAAAGCTGATAATCCTTGACTGCTGAAATGTTTTCACCTGAACAGATTGTTGCTTTAATTTCTTTACTACTTTATCATAAAACAAGTAGTCTGTTTTCTGAGCCAAGCATAATGTTTGTTTAAAGTAGGACTAAGCCAACATTTCTAAGGATGTTAAACTTAATTAGTGCTTTTACAGTTACTGACATAGATAACATCTCTTCTTTATCTAATTTCCTCTGAGTTATTTAGAGAACACTGAAAATAATAAGTCTTCTTGTTTACTTTGGTCCCTGTTCTTTGTATCAACTACATAGCAGGAAGAAAAGATATTACTTTGTGATCTTGAATGTTCAGAAATAACGTGTCAAATTTTTTTGAGGAAGATATAAATTTATTCAGCTGTTTTAAGATTGCTTCATGTTACTGAAATAGACTTTGCTCCATATAAAGTACAGTATTGCCATGATACAGAATTCTAGGATTTTCAAACAGAATGTGATTCAATGGCATTATCTATGTCATCATGATATATTCACAGAAAACAAACTTCTTTATGTTTGCATGAATACTTCTGTTATTTTAGAGCAGTCTGTTATTTTTTCCTCTTAGGACCACATATGACCATATCACCAAAGTTTATTTAAGATTAAATTCCATAATTTTTATTAATTTTAAATCTCTCTCCATATCTTGGCACAAAACCTTGCTTGGCATAACCCCTTTAATTTTTTGTTTCCATGAAGGTTTTATTAGAATTTTTTCCCATAATGCTTAAATTTAAATTATAGATTACATTGCTTACTTACATGCATAAAAATACAAATCAATCAGGGATGGTAGAAAACTTTGCCACCTCCAAATTAATGTTAAATTGCTTTATAAATAAAGCAATTTTTTTATATATATTTAAAAAGAAAGAAAGAAATATTTTGAGTACAAACCACTACATCTATGTCTGCTGGAATTCCTATTATTCCTTTTACCTAAATCATTCAGAAAAGCAAGTGATGAGTGAGTACGGAAATTTGCTGGTATAGCGTGTTTCAGGAGAACCAAAACACAAGATCTAGAAGAATTTCCTGATATTGAGAGACAGGTGAATCAATTTAAAATAAAGAAAAAGAATGCATTGAGTGGGGAGGGTTTTTGGACAACCCCATAAACTCGTTATTCACTATTTTTCAACAAAGAAATTGTATATATGCACAAAAATAGTTCCTAAACTATCACTACTTAGAAGAACTTTAGCACCTCAGAATCATGACTTTTGGAATACGTATAGTCAAACATTGGTGAAGATCAATAAGAGAAATATGTGATTATAAATTACTAAGAAATTATCTGTGAATAAAATAAACTAAACTACGTAAATCTAAGTAAATCACTCACACCTCTAATTTTACAATTTTTCTGTCCTTGTAATCTTGAAAAGAATTAGTAGTGTTGGTCTGTAGAAATATTTAAAGAAAGAAAAGTGATTTGAAATATGAAAGATCTGCAATGTAAAAATAAACAAAGTAGTAAAGAATTTATAAAAAAAATTAATTAAAGGTTAAGCTACACATCTAAAAAAATCATGATTTGTATGGAGAGAGTGAATAGAGAAATGATTATGCTTTGACCAAAAAAAAAAAAAAAAAAAAAAGATGTTGAGAACCCTGGGGAATAATCAAACAAAAAAATTTATTCACATGGTACATAATTAAAGAAGGATAATCAGGGCCAGAATCTCGTACTGAAGCCTGAAATTTTGATCAGGTCACTGATTAGACCAATTCATAGAAAATAGGTATATCAGAGACTATTCATCATTCTGGGATGCATGCAATCTCCTGTTGTAGAAGATTGTGAGACTATGTAGTGTGTGCCAGTGAGTGCCAACTATCACCCTATATTTAACTTGGTTTTTATGTTCTTTTCCTAGCCACCTGATAACACATAAATTCTTATTGTTTTCCTTGCAGATAAGATAGTCCTAGAAATTTCAAATAGTGCAGAATGTGTCCTAAGTTGCCAGTAGTCTTGGCTTCTTGGAAATTATTTTTAAAGCTTAAACCAGCTCAATTAAACCGTTATTAAAAGATGGATCCTATGCTGGGAACACTGGGATTCTCCCTCATTAAAACTTTAAAAGATGTGTTCACAGAAAAACTTTTCAGAAATATTTTTCTCTGGGCTAAGCATGGATAATAGGAGTGCACATGACAGTATTAGGATTGACACCAAGGATCTCCTCAAAAACAGAAAACATTCCAACTGAAGCTGGTCTCATTATTAAGATTTGGTGGGGGAGTTGCTTGCTCAGTAGATACTTAGCTCCTCAGCTACTTTTTAGGGAATACAATGTAAACTGAGCTCAATCATGCATGAAACTAGATCCTTCTCCTGGTTCGGATGGCACAAGAGTTCAATTAATTCAGTAAATATATTATTGTACTAATTAATAATTATAATCATTGATATTTAACCTTGTGTATCATGGTAAATTTGTTGTTTTTCTGAGTTATGAAAGTTTTTAAGTTTATAAAAACAAAACAAAAAAGCTAAAACATCATATAAGACTAAAGAACTCAATATAAAATAATAATAAAAAAGTTTATATGGCAGTAACAATGATCACATACACACTTGTGATGTGCCTTCTTACAGGATTTCACCTGTAGCTCATCTACTAACCTCAAGTACTATGGCACTGCCAGATTTCCTAGGCAGCTAAATCTAAATTGATTTGTAATTTTTTTTTTTTCAGTAAAGATTACTTATTTCATTATTAATAAACCACTGTCCTACTAGGAGAGGGGGTTTTGGAAGAGTCAATAGCCTAAGTTCCTTTTTTGCTGTTTTTCATCATGAGCCCTACTATGCTTTTCTACAAACAATGATTTTGTGGAAAAAATGCCCTTGAAAGGTTACAAAGTGGAAAATTACTACCTGTTTGTAATATCCAGCACAAATAACTTGTGCTTGTTGCTTCTTTGCAACAACCTGATCCAGTTACCATCTGTTAATCTTACAAGCAAAGAGTACAAGACACAAAATTTGTAGCACACATGGTCACTTTTAGATGAAATAACTTTGTTCTTTATTTCTGTTAATACCTACAAAGATGCAGCATTGTGTTCCTTCAAATTCCTCATCAAAATTTTCCTGTGGTGACTTTTAAAAGAGATTTTGACAAAGGTGAGGTGATGTGCTTAGACTGCTTCTGACATGCTGATAAATATTCAGTCTCATTGCAGATCATTCTATTGTCTTTGTTATCCTCTCATAAACTCATTGCTAGAGCCCTTTTACATTATTATGTAACTGTCTTTGACAAAGTAGTTTCTGATCAGATGGCCTTGTTTCCATAGTTATGAAGAAAAAACTAAATTTAGTCACCTTCAAAGTTTTAGGTAAATAATCTAAACAGGTGAGGATGCAGAGTTTTTCTAAATAGAATCTGGTCAGCCAAAGGTGATCAGATTGGAAAGAATGATCTTTATTTGTTATTATTTATTTAGCAGAAGAAGAGAACCTCTGTTATAAAAAAGTCTCAAACATAAAAAGGAATTAACTTGTTTTGAACACCATATAATTTACACAAAATAATTAAAAGCAGTTCTGACTAGTGTCTCAATCAACCTCAATGTTCAAGCTTGAGATCTGATGAAAAAGTAGTCTGCTTGGTTTACATTGTCAAAATGATTATGTAGATAACTTTAAATATTTTGTTTCATTTTGTTTCCAATTTCCAAGGATTCTGCCAATAAAACTAAAGACGAAGAAGTTTAATGAGAAATGATTTTATATTGTTTTCCTAATAACATCAAAGGAATTAATTGCTTTCACTCGTTTAAGATATGTGGAATGTTTTACCTTGGTTGGTTGCCAGGTGCTCACCAAGCCACTCCACCTTCTGAGAGACTGCACTGTTAATGGTTAATGACTCAAAGAATTGTGGAGGTACCAGGGGGCTTTGCTGAGGCCAGGTTTGCATCCCTGAGGGGTAAGTTTTTGGGTGTGTGGTGGCAATTCCCACAAGACAGAAGGGGCCATCTTTGACACTGAGGAGAGGTAAATCCTGCAAGGCACCTTGTATCATGGTGATTGTCCTCCCCTACACAAGTGCTTAGATGTAAAATTCCTCCTCCATGCTCCCAGGGGAAGGTTTGATGGGACAAAACCGACTCAACTCTGATATGAGAAGCAGCTCTGATGTCTTAAAAGGTGTCAAAAACCATTAAAGTCCCCTAAAATGCCCTCAGGCTCTTTCCTGAGGCCTTCCACCAGAGGATTGCACATGATCCAAGTGTTGCAACAGATTCAGAATCTATTGCAAAAGACAGTGCAAACTCCCCTACCCTTAAGGGAGCTGGCTGGGCATTCTTACCTATGCTGCGTGTGAAACAAGAGACCTTTTTTTTTGCTAATAAAGCTAATGATAAACAAATATTGCAAATATTTGCATATTCCACAGGTTTTATTCTAGTTTTTTTTTTCCTCAATGAGTTTCATATTGAAGTTTGAGACAATGTCTCAAAATTACATTAAATTTGTTTAATAAGTGAACAGATTTCATTTGTTAGGAAAGTTAGTGTCCTGGTTTAATACACAACTGGCTTTAAACATGTTAATCTCTAGTAAGTGCATGCATAGCTTATAATTCAGTCAAGGATTTCAACTCTTTTAGTAAGAAGGGAAATTTCTGTCCTTTTATGACAAATTCTGGATATCTTGCTGATATGTGCACATGTATTTATATAATGATACATTCTTCCTGTCTCATAACATCTGAAAGCATCTGAGGCACCAATACATTTAACACTAGTAAATGTAATCCAAGTCATGCATTATTTCTCTTGTAGTTCTAGGTCACCCTGCTAGGTGAAACTTAACAATGCAAGTTCATTTTTATCAGCTTATTTATGTTCATTTTTATTCCTGTAATGTAGCAAGCTATTGACTGTTTTTCAAATGGGAGAAGAGAACTGTGTTCTTTTGAATTAGTTAGAAAATACACCAAAAGAAATACATTAAATTAACTCAAACACAACAGTACAAGTTTAATAATGAATAACATCCAAAACAATAATATTTGGTATGACATCATTTACATGACATTTGTAGCTAAGGGTCTTCCAGGGCTATATTACCACTATGTAGAAAAATTGTAATACAAGTTGTATTATACAATTAATCATATTTTTGAAAACCTGAAAGACATTTCATTACATATTTTTATCCTGCAATACATGAAAGGGTTGGTTATTTACACTTTTAGTGGCTTTATGCAAATATATGTAGCTTTCCATGTATATATGTGCATTTCTGTCTTGATATTAAAAGAAATAGAACAGGTTATTTTTGCAAATTGTTTAAACATTCATAACGTATTTAACATTACACTGTGTTTAGATAAACTGCTCCATCATGGCCAGAGCTCTAAGTTGCCTTATGGTGCCCTAGGGAATAATTTTATTTACCTAATTATTCATTTGTTTGAAGGAAGCAGGGAGAGAAGGAACACTTATTTACTCTGTTTACCTTTTCTTTATTCTACGTACTGGAAGCACACAAAGATACAACCAAGCTGTGTTGTCATTAAGCTAACAAATGGGACTCCATGTTTTCTCAGCTTTCCTTTTTCTGTTCTGTAATTGTAGTCCTTCTGCAGTGTACCAAATCTGAATGGTACCTCTGCAATACACAGGGAGATATAGTGAAGGACTGCACTCATCCAGAGCTGTTAGCTACGAGGATGTCAGGTGTGAGAACAGAGTATGTATGACAAAGCTGAGGAGCATGTTCTAAAATGTGTGAGAAGTTGAACAGCCCTTGACCACTGCTGTTCCATGTCTGTTACAGAGACCTGATACTAGTCTGACCCAAAAGTAAAATAAATGCTAAGACCACTGTGGGGGATCAGTAATTTGAATATATACTAAAATATATTGAAAATGTTATAAGGTGATATTTTCTCTAGTTGTGCTAAATTTTCCAAAATTGCCAGGGGAATGATTTTTTTTAATGAGTGTCTTGTCTCTAAGAACCACTGTATTTAAGTCGATCAACCCTTGGAATGTTTCCAAAAAGCAATTTTGGAAATTATTTTTCAGGCTTATATTTTTGGAATACAAGTTCAGTGCCTTTTATGAAGTTTGGTCCTTCCTACTTTCTCAGGGTAGCCTTGGGAGGGAGGTAATCTCTCAAAACAAGGTTTGCCCATGTGATCTTCTGGCAGAAATTTTATCTCTCTCTTGAATATACCTGTGTAATCCATCCATTCATGTAATTTAAAGAAGATCAACATCTCTCCACATTTAAATTTCTCAAAGTAGCTTCCAGCTGCAGTGCTCCAAATATGGAACACATATCACTCTCATGAAAGCATTAACCAGTAGGCATAGTAAAATAAAATATATGATTATTTTAATATTGTCATTTAGATTCATTCAAAGGAAAACAAATACTAGGCCCAGAGAAATTTGCTTTAGTCATGGGGTGGACTGTGATGGTGCATCCTGCCCCCTAGGCCATGCTACAGAAGCCCCTAGGCTCTGCTGAGAAGACGCCCTATACTTACTTAACATAATTCATTCCATTTATTCTAGATGTTTATATAATATCCAAATTCAGCAGTTTTTTTTCTTTTGCTTTAAAGATGAAAAAAATTTGCTACAACATGTAAATCCTGAGATCTTTTCTCACAAAAGTCACTATGGTACATCATGAATGTTCTAGCAGTTTGAAGTTTGAACTGGGTCACTGTTTTTGGAAGAATGATAGTTCTCCATGAAAAAAATTTAGCAATCTTAATGCAGATTTTTAAAGGGTTTTCTTGTATACCTAAGGTCTATAATTAGGAACTGTTTGAACGGAATTGGCTTAGGGAAATTAATTTAATTCATTACCAATAAAATCAGAGTAAGATAATGAGAAATAAAAACAAATCACAAAACACCTTCCCCCTATCCCTCTACTGATTACTTAACTCTTCCCCTTTTTGTCTCAGGGGGACGGGGAATGGGGTTGTTTTCACCTCTCATTCCTCCTCACTCTCTTCCCCTGCTCCAGTGTTGGGGTTCTACTCACAGGAAGCAATCTTCCATGAATTTCTCCAAATGGGTCCTTCTCACAGACTTCACAACCCTGTGCTCTGGCACAGAGCCCCCAGGAGGTCCCAAGTCCTGGCAGCACACCTACTCTAGCGTGGGCTTCCCACAGGGCCACAGACTCCTTCAAGCATATCTACCTGTTCCAGTCTGGGGTTCCCCAGGGGCTGCAGGTGCATCTGTGCTCACTGTGAACCTCCATGGGCCGCAGCAGGACAGGCTTTCTTACCATGGTCCTCACCATGGGCTGCAGGGGATCTCTGCTCTAGCCCTGGGAGCCTCTCTTTTCTCTTGGAAGAACTGTTTTTCTCCATAGTCTCACCCCCCTATTCAGCTGCTGTTGCAGTAGTTTTGTTTGTGCAAGGTTTTTCAATTCTTCTGTATGTGACCCCAGAGGCACTACCACCAACACTGATGGGCTTGAGCTTGGAGAGTGGTGGATCAGCCTTGCAGCCAGCTGGCATTGGCTCTACTGGACCTGGGGAAAGCTTACAACAGCTTCCACAGATGTCAATCCTTGTAGCCTCTCCTGCTATCAAACCCTTACTACACAAACAATGCATTGTGTATTTGCAATTACAAATAAATGCAGTGGAAAATAACTTTCTAAGGGATATCAATTTAAATTTTGAAGTAACATTGGAAACAATGCAAATTTATAAATCTGAAACTGGGGATTATAAAATTAGTATGAACAAAAGGCAAATTTTGCGTTTAACTGACTCTGGCTCTGCAATTTAGATGTTTCTTTTTCTATACATATTTTTGTTGTGTTTTATTTAAAATTTAGCAGGAAAAATATGAGCAGTATTTCTTGTCTTCTTACTCAGCAACTAATGGAAAAAATATTTTGCGTTAAATCAGACTTTCCTTACTTCCATGTTTTTGCTGCAAGAGAAGGCTAAAATATCTCAATGATGACCCACTCCCTTTGATACATTTGTTTTGTAAAAGATGACCACTATATCAGGACACAAAGCAAGAAAAAAGGTTTAGAAAATTAAGAATGACAAGAAAATTAGCATCTAGTTCAAAGTAGAGCAAATTTGTGGAATAAATGATCAAGTATATCTGAAGAAAATGGAATTTAAATTGAAATAGATAATACATAGTGGCATATACTATGAAAACATTATAAGCAAGAATTTTTTGAGTTCAATTAACAGCAAGCACAGAGTTACAAGCAAACCTTGTAATTTTCCTAGATTTGTGTTGTGATTGTAAGAGTTGGCTTACTTTACAATTCCTATTGCTGAAGCAGAAGAAGGAATCAGAATACTTAACTTTGAAAACTGTATTTAAATGTGATATTTATGCATTTATCAATGAGCTTTAGCCATTCTATTGGCATTTCTTTTACCACTGACTTTTTTTAATTAACTCCATATAACTTATAGCTATTTCCTGATTATTTTTATTTTAAATTGTGGACCAGTACAAGGGCTACAATATGCTTCTGTTATAAAAATATAACTCTCATTCATTAACTCATCTGCTAGCAAAATCTAGAGCCAGTAAAGGTCCATTCTTTGTTCAGATGCAATGGCTCTTTAAAGACTGTGGCCTCAGCCAATGCTAATCTGTTTGTAGAATTACTGTTTAGAACAGATGAAATAGTTTGGAAATCACAGAAAAATTTCCATGGTGTGGCAGGATGCATTCAGTTAGAAAACACCTAATGTCATATTCTCATTCAACACTTTCCTATTGGAATCAGTATATCTTTGCAGATGAAATAAGGATAATGTGTCCAAACCCATTGTACGTAGGACAAGTAATTGTAAAGCTGAAACAGGAAAAAAAAAAGTCTCCATATTTAAAAAAATAAGATCCATTTTATATATATTTTTATACATACATATATATATTCATGCATTCATAATTGTATTATTTTTGTTGGCATATAATATCAATTAAAATTTTTGAAGAAAACAATATTCCCAATTCTAGATAATTCCTGTATTACCTTGCTAGTAATGGAAATGCCTCTTTCTTACCTTGAGCTGAATCACTGGGAACTCCTACTTAGGCATTATGTGACATGAAAGGTGTAAACTTGAAACAAATTCGAATATTAGCATTTCTGTCAACGTGGTCACTTCTTTTCTAATAAAGCAATTGATTGTTTTTTCCCTTGACATGAAGAAAATTCTAAGTGCACATATGTATAGACACACATCATGCTATGGCACTGGTTATGGTTGCAGCCTGCATACTTAAATGTTAAGAGTATTTCTGTAGTCACACAGATTCTACTCCTAGACTTTTCCAAATATCAAGTATTCATTGCAGAAAGGAACTCTCACTTTAACTGAGATTTGTTAAGCATTGTGTCAATTAGGAATGAATTCAAATCTCTCTCCTTAGACTCTCAGTGAATACTCATTTTCAACTGAGCACTATAAATTCTTCTGGGTAATGAAATTATTTATTTAGATAATGTGATAGAATAAATGGAATGCAGAAAGTAAATAAAATAGAGCAGGAGATTCAAACCTAGTGCTGGCTTATATCTCTCTTTAGTATTGAAGAGACACAGGATGCATATTATTGAACCACTTCCTTATTGTAGCAGATGCCTCAGCCCTAAAATTACACACCAAACAAGATTAAAATGAGAAGTGGTTACCATTTATTGAAGGTCCTCCAGGTGCATTTATGGCAGAATGTACGTGTGATGTAGGGTTTCAACAATTTTATGTCCAGTAAATTAGCATAATTGACAGGAATCCCCAAGTAGAAGTACAGTTAATGAAGTAATTCCCTCTCTTGGTTTGACCCCCTACTGATGCCTCCCCCTTTGCTTCTATCCCCACATTGTTTATGTCTAAATACATGAAAAAGTAGAATGACCTTGGTTCACTGAAAAAGCAGGATAGAATAGGATTTCAGGAATGTGTTTGTCTAAAAAAATACTGAAGTTATCTAAGAAACTATGTAACTATACAATAATAGTTTACTGAGCTACGAATATATGAAAAATAAATAAGCAAAAATCTCTTGGTATTATAGACATCTTCGGGAAAGTAAACAACTCAACTATTTTTACTTTTTTTTCTTTCTCTGTTAATACCACTAAACCATTTGCAAGGGTTCAGTGTTTTATGGAGTTTACATAGAGATAAATCATAACATCAGTATTGTGCTAAAGAAAAAAATACAGGAGATTTTAAAAAATAAATCATGAACCACTCAGCCTTGCTTCTCAAAACAGCCTTCTTAATGTTGCTATTGCTGACATCCATTTACTATGTCAACTCTCAGGATTCAATGCATTTTATATAAATAATAGATAATAATGAATACAAATTATTGTGACATCTTAATGTGTGGAAAATTAATATTTTAGGAGTAGGAATGTGCTATGACTCAATGGTGAGAAGCTATTTTCAAAAGTAAAATTAAATTTAGAAAAAAAATAATCTTTCACCTCCTGCAACACATATATCATAATGAGAGTATTAAATGCTCTTTCTTCTAAATATTAGGTTAACAAGAACTAGGAAGGCTTTTGTAGTGTGTAGAATTTTTCTTTTTCTGAGTAAAATTCATCCCTACTCCCTAGTCACTAGTCAACTTTTGTTTCAGCTTCTTCTGTCTACTGGAATGTTTATAAAACTGTTAAGCATGAATTTTACTCTAGAGAGCTTGAGATCATATCTTGGTGATTATAATATTCATCTGGAATATAGAAAACCAAATTCATACCAACAATTCTCCTAAGGTTTGATAAATCTTTGACTCTGAAAAAAGGACTCATCATTAATTGACATTGCTAGGATGATTTTTTTTTCTCACTGCAAATTCTGCTTGTATCAGATAAAGCCACTGCATTTTTTTTCCCTTCTCTTTATAATAATCTGAAACTCTTATTTCCTTAATGCTTCATGTATTCTAAATCTAACCACATTACAAATAGATGTGGTAAAAACTTCCTTAGGGAGTTTACTAAGATGTGTCCTCCAAATTTAAGTCAGACAATCTGCCCAAAGGAATATGGAAACAAGTTTTTGTGGTTTATCTTGACAGAAGATTATCTCTCTCCACTACTGTCAAGAGAAACTTACAGCATTTAAAGGATCATGTCTGAAAAAAGGCTGTTGCAGTGCCTTTAGGGAGTTTACAATTTGCACACACATGTAAACAGGTCTCTCCATCTACCACCAGATTCCATTGTCTCTCTGGCAGTTGGACTGAACACTCTATTGTGGTCCCTGTTGTCCAGGTGCCTCATTCCAAGAGACATACTCACACCTCTGGCTCCCAGGCCATGTCACCTTTTTGCTGAATTACCTGCCTGACCTCTGCTAGCAATCACAGCCTGACTTCTGCACCCACACTCACTCCAGCTGCTGGCACCTTGGACAGCAGGCTGCTACCTTCTCTGGGCCCCATTTATGCCCCATAAATGCATAAATGAGAGAGACTTGTCTCAGGAAATGAGTTAGAAATGGTTTTTAATCAGAAAACTGAACAGACTGCACTAACCAGGGCAGGGCACAGTCATACAAGCATTCTGGCCAGCACACTGTTTACAGATGGCCGGACCTTTTCTATTCTCTTGTGTCTTTATTATCCCACATTTGTTCCTTCACATGGTTTCTTTATGCCATGGTGAAAGAAATGCAGTAATTAGTTAACTTGTAGAATATTTGTTATGAAACCTTCATGCAGAATTATAGTACATATTATCTAAACCATATTATTTATTTCAGCTAAAAATCTAGAAGTTTTTTACAAACTAGGAGAATGAATATAACATATTGGTCTTGACTTGCCAGTCTTGGCCTCAGTATTTTAGCAAAACATTAAGAATACATTTGCATGGAATATTGTTTAGAGATGATAGCTGGAGAAAGACTAAGATTTGGTCATTACATGCATTTTCAGTGACGATTGAAAGAGAAATCATATTGTAACAGTAAATTTCTAGGGTAGGAACTCCATTAATCTGTTCTGGTCAGCAATGTATGTAAACAGGAGGACCCAAGAAACATACTGGCCAGTCAGGCCTCACCTCCACGCCTGGAAAGGTGATGGAACAGGTCATTCTGGAGGTTATCACAAGGCATGTAGTAGAAAATAAGGTCATTAGGAGTAGTCAACATGGATTCCTCAAGGGGAAGTCACGCTTTACCAATCTGATATAATTACTCCCTTTTCCGCTAAAAGTTACGTATTTCAAAGGTTCTTTGGTAATCTCTATGGAACAATTACACTTAAAAGACTTGATATAGTTTTTGGGTAAGGGGTTAACCTTTAATTATTTTATACATTTGTCCATGATGAAAATTCATAGTGTATTTACAATGCTATGTTCTTTCAAAAATAATCAAATCCATTGGCAATTCTTTAAAAAGCAGCAACAATGGATATTGTGTATTTAAATGTACAAAGTGTCATAGTGGTTTGGACAAAGGTAAAAAAATATTACTCTTAAATATATTGAAAGGAAAGAAAGAAAATGTATTGGAAAATATGCAGAGATTCTAAGGAGAATTTTCTCCTGACTCTTAGGGACAAGATTTAAAAAATAAGACTGAGAAATTAATGGCAATTCATTCCTAGAGGCTTGAAGCTAATTGAGCAGAGGAATAAATAGTTTTGCCTAAGTGCAGGGGAGTTAGTTGATCAGAAATCTTGGTGAGAGATAGAGAGACTTACAGATTGTCATGCGCAGATAAACCTGAAACTTTAGTCCTTAATTTTTCCTGCCAGTAAGAGATTTTGCATTTCTTGAGTGCTGTGCACTTTCCGATTCTTCTTGTGAATCTCCTGACAAATTCCAGGTTGTCATAACACTCTGCATGATATAAGCCCAAATACAAATTTCAAAATGTACAGCCATAAAACCACTAGTGGATTTTGAAAACCATCTTCCCTTGCTTATACTGTTTAAATATCCAACGTAGATTGTGCAAATCAGACAAGAGAGTAGGCTTTTTATATTTTTTGGTTGTTTGTTTTTTTAAACCAGTGCAATGAGAGAGATTTATAATCCTCAGGGAAAATTGATGCATCAAATAAAACAAGTTTTACTGAATTAATTAAACACTTCCCATTTATCCATTTTTGTCATTTTTATGTGTACATGTATTGAAGGCGATTGAACATATATAAATGATAACATCATTAATCTACTCTCATGTGGTTTTTTGTTCTCTTTTAATTTTTTTTTTTCCTGTGAAATATAAATCAAAGGATAATTGTAGAATACCAGGTGCAAGTTTTTCTGAAAAGTGTCTTGCCAAGTCATCCTGAAATTTTGTCTCTCAGATAAAGGTCAAGGACAGAAGGAAGCAGTAAGTATTCAGTATGAAAGCAATCAACCTTTACATTCATTTAAAAGCAGGACACCCTTAAAAAACCATTAATAGTAGCAGTTTGTCACAAAATCAATGTGTCTGATTCTCTTTTCACTAGCACAAATATAACTTGGGAGTAAATCCAAGTTTATGAATGAAGTTTTATTTGCATAAGTGCCACTGTATGATGAGCCTAGAGGACAAAATTTTCAAATGGTTTCTGTTTACATAACTCCAGTATTACTCTCTTATGAAAATAAATGCATGTATACACGTATGTAAGTTTAAATTCTACATTTTTAATCTATATCCTAAAATAAATCCATTTCTGAAAACATGAATTTCACTCATTATACCATTTAAAAATACTTAAACTTTTATGAAGTTTTAATTTTTCTACAGGAATTTCTATATCTAAAATATAAATGTATATTTTGTCAGGGTTTGGGTATATTCTAGTTCTGCACTTTTTTAATAGCATGATTATAACAATGTATCAAATTTACAATCAGTTGTTGAATACAAACCAAAGTCTCACCAAAGAAAGGTGATTTTGCCTCTTAAAACATTGTTCTTTAACCTGATACTCCTGTGTGATAGGTTTTTTCCCCATTCCAAGATCAGGCTTGTGCAAATAAATTTGCAAGGGCCATGCTCTCAGACCATGAGAAGAAATGATAGTTTACTGATGCACATCTCATGGATTTCTTTACACCAGAGACATATTGTGATCGGTGTCATGCTCAAACATCCAAAAACAATGCTCCAGAACTAAATTGTTCTTAGTACATGCCTCCAGGTCTGCAAGGAATACTATATTGATAGTCTCAGGGATGTTAGCTTTATTGAAATTACTGTCTTAACAAAACTCAGAATTTGACAAAACAGTCTTATTGGCTTTTCTTACATCTGTACAGCTCAGTGAGTAGATGTTGGTTTTGGCTTACTGTGAAACTTCTCATGTAAAACTCAGCCTGAAAAACAAAGCTGTTCAAAAACAATACTATTTTCTTTCTCTTTTAAGCATAGAAACCACCAGACCAATGACAGTACTGAAAGAGAATTAAAAAAAAAAAAAAAAAAAAAAAAAAAAAAAAAAAAAAAAAAAAAAAAAAAAAAAACAAAAAAAAAAAAAAAAAAAAAAAAAAACAACCACAAAAACAAACCCAAACAAGGAAACAAAAAACAACTTCAACTTTCCTGGTAGACCCGAACCAAAACTGTTCATACATATCTTTGTGGTTGAATCAGCTGCTACATGAAAACAAACACACAAACAAATAACTTCTTAAATTAAAAATAATAATAACAAAATGATCCATCTTTTAAAAATTATTTTGCTTATTGTTTGATATATTAAATACAAGATAGACCTACAATCACTCTCTTTTCCAGAAGAAGCTGCAACTCAGAGATGATGGAAGAGCTTCACACCAACTAACCTCAGAAGAGAAGTGCAGCCAGGGAATGAGAACAGACATGCTGTACCACCTGGAGTTGACAATATCTCTGCTGACTGTAGAAGGAGCTGAAAGAGATGAACATTTTAAATTATGCATCTCACTTGGAAGCCAAAATAAGGGTAATGCTCAGCATCTCTAGCTGTCATACTACCTCATCATGTTTGGGCAAGGCGTACTCATTATACTAGAACATATATGATGACATTCCATACAAAAGCTGTTATGACTAGGCCAGGGTGTTAAATGCACTATTATGAAACATGAAAGATAGTGTTACAATTATGGTTATATTTCGTAGTACAGTTCTGTAACACATTTATCTTTTATATGCTCAAGTTTCACCAAAATGACGGAAGTTTACTGTGAAACAGTTGTTTCTTTTAAGTTAACTTGAAATATAAAACAACAGTGAGTACAATTTTTACCTTTTCATCTTAATCCAAAACTAAGCATTTTGAAATATCAGGGGGTTTGTTTCTTTTGGTAAGGTTTTATTTACTCTTTTTCCTGTGGGAGTGGTAGGATGGGACATCAGAATCAGGAATTCAAGACTTCATACTCTTGTAAATCATATTTATCTTAATTAAATTTTAACTAAATATATGTTTGTATGGCCTGTGTGTTCAGCCTAAATAGGTAGTAAAACACTAGAGAGTGATTGAATATACATTTCCTTACTTAAAAAAAAAAAA
>VWYO01011026.1:80169-100809 GCA_013400275.1 Rhadina sibilatrix
TGATCCAGGAAAATTTTATGGAGAGCTGATTAAATTTTCCAAAAGATGCAAACTGCTCCTGATTGACAATTTAATTGCACATCTTAACCCTATCCATTGCATTGGATCAAACAAGAATGGGTGAGCAAGACAAGACAGAAGTTGACACTTGATATTCAGAGTTCTCTTCCAACTCTGCATACTCTCTGGACCAAGCTTCTTAATTCAACAGAAAACCAGTTTTAATTTATTACTTTCAAAACAGGCCAGACTAACTCTCCAGATGTCATGGCCTTTAGATAGTTGCAGCAGTGGCACTACAAGTTAGCAAGCAGCAATAGGTAGGAGACAGCAAAATGCCCTTTTCAGCAGCAAATTAGACTAGAATAAATTGCATATAACAGAACTTCTCTCAAAAGATGTTTTTCAATCTAAAACAGAATTCTTCTGTCACTCTTGGATTCTAACATCATACGTGCAATGCTTTATACCTCAGTAAAGTTATCAATCATCACCAGCTGAGGATACATCTAGAACATGCCTGAACACACTGATGTCCTTTTCCAATCCTTGTGGTGAGCTTCCTCATTTCATTTGTTGAATTCAAAATTCATTATTATTATTTCAGTCATATCAGTCTGAAGATATAAGCAAGGCAGACATAAGGGAAAACCACACAAATTTAACATAGAGTATTTCTTTGGATGTGAAACAATACTAAACCAGACTCTTTAGCACAGCTGTTCAACAAAGTAGTAAATTTTGGTAGCAATAGTTATTAATTCAAGAAGCTAGAGAAAATTCAGTGATTTCCCACTAAAATATTGGATCGTTCAAAATCAACAAAGGTATAAATTTAACAAAACAATAAATATTCAAGGTCATTATCCATAATTCCTTAGCAATGTTCTTTAAAATCTTGCAGTGAAATAAATATGAGCACTATATGCAGAATAAACAGGCAGGAAAACCAAAAGCACAGACAGCATATTGAGCTTATTACTGCCCTTCCTACACTTCTCTATCTCATCACAAAACTACTATGATTGAAAAATCTGTAATACAGGATAAAGGGAATGAAAAATGGAATTTCAAATTTAGCAAATGTTGCCAAACATTCTTAAACAACAGGCTGAAAATGTCTTTCACTAGCTTCCAAACTGATGGCTGTGTCCCTGTCAAAATAACCCTCTGGAGATATCTTTACCTTTTCATTTTGTAGGACAAGGATAAACATTCCAATATTAAGATTGGAGTTCAATCTTAGCCCTGCATCTGACAGAAAAGGACCTCATTTTAATTAGACACATCCTAAGTGGCAGATGTAGGATTGATCATGATGAAAACAGAAAGCTGATGAATAGGATTATGAAAAACAAGCATACCTGAAATGTATGTTTAATATTTTTATCTATCATCTGTCTTATTTCAATTCTTCCTATACAACTTGTGTGAGTCCAATAGAATCAGGCTTTGGTCTCCAGAGTCCTACCTGACAAAGAAAACAGTTTACAAGGGGAAACATACATGTTTGAACCCCTCTAACTCATGTCAGACTACACAGACTGCCTGTATATTTCACTACTGCTTTAATCCTCAGCTTGCTTAGGGAAGTGATTCCTTAACTTCAGCTTCTGACCTATTCAATTCAGTCTTTTTCTTACAGAAATTTAACTGGATAAGGTACTGTGTTTCCTCCTTAGCACAAACATGGAACTTATGTGCAACTAGGAAAAAAGTTTATCACTCTTCTAAAATCTCTAAGAGGACTAACTTCTTATTTGGAAAAATATTAATAATTACTACTTGGTTTATTTACATTTGCTGATTTTAGGACTTGGATGGTTTTGTTTGTTTGTTTGTTTTGGGGTTTTTGTTTTGTTGTTTTGTTGTTGTGGTTTTTTTTTTTGGTTTTTTTTTTATTGAAAAGCAAATAGGTTCTATTTTCCTGACCAGGTATGCACCCCAACAGAAGCCTTGATTTCTCCTATGATACAAGAATGTTTCATGTGATATGCATAACAGCCCTTCACATAGACTTGAGATCTCTCTAAACCTACATAAGATCCCTGTGATGCTAAGACACAAATTCTGAATATCTACTGACTTCCCTGAAAAAATTTGTTAATATGCTGTTATCTAAATTTTAAAAGTCATGAGGACAGGTACAGCATGCTAATGTACCCTCCTATAGACAAAATATTCACTCTTCAGTGGAGTAAAAAGCATAGAAAATAATATGCCCTCAGGAGATGTCACATACAGGCCAGCTACTCCCTGGATAGTCACGTTGTTCAGTCTCTGTCTCCCAGATTTCAGCAAAGTGTTCAGTTTTCCTCTAACAGTTATTGTATTGAGCACTAATTCTGGCCACTGCCTAGCTGCCTGCTGAATAATCATCTCATGAAGGTATACTGCACTGTCACCCCACAGCTGCTGGTTTGTTCATTACTCAAATCTATTTGTTAATCAGATACCAAGTGCAAGGCTGCAGTACACATGGTAGAGAATTTTAAATAAAGAGAAAGAAATCCTTACCCCTCTTCTCCATGTTCTAAAAAACACATTACCTGAAAATGTTGTATTCCTCAGCTGTCCCACACACTCCTATAAGAATTCTATAAAGAAGACTTCTCATTTATGATTTTTAGGCCTACTACATGAATAAGAATGGTAATATGATTTCTAGCTAAAAGAGTAGAGTAATTGGAGTATTCTTCCTTTTCTGCAACAAAAATCACACAGTGCACATGATCCCTTAAGTTTTAACTTTCCTGTTTTTCAGATTCTGTGCTGCTTAGAGGTGTATTTCTGAGCCTCATATTAAGTAAGAAAGTAAGTCATAAGAAGTAAGCTCTCTTCACAGAGTAGGTAGATAAAACAATCCTTTTCCTGCTGAAGACCAAGGACAATAGGTTTGGGCCCAAAAACATAAACTATCGTGGACTGAAGAGAGAAAAGAAGAAGGATGGGACTTCATAATCTGAAGCTGTAATTGGCCAATTTAACCCCAATCTGAAAATGGACCAAAACTCATAGAAGTATGAGACCTTGTGACGAGTTGTCCATTTTTTGATCATTCTAAATCCACCTTGGATGTACCCCTGGCCAGGCTCTTGTATTGGCCAAGGTGTACCCTTAAAGGCCTTTCAATAAATATCTACTTTATTCTCAGGCTCTGTCCAGTCTCTGTTCCAGGTCAGTCTTCCTAAGGCATCACACAGGACAAGGCAGCAGCTCAAAAAACATAACAAACCTATGCACCATGGTTGAGCACATGCATTGAGATAAATTTCCCTCATGTAGAAGTAATAATTTCAGAAGTAGCATGCTTTGGCAGTTATCTCAGATGCAATTGCATCAGAGCCGTTACACTGCAGCTTTTGCTTCGATGCATCTCAGTTTTAGATAAACCAATTAGTGTAGACATGCCCCAAGAGGTAACCATATGTCACAAACCAAGTTTGTGAGGCTACATGAACTACATAGTAGAAGTCTCAAAAATTCAAGCCATTCTTCAAGTGACAGCTGTGTCTTTATTTTTAATCATCATCATTACCTGCATCATCAAATATTCCTAGCTTCAGGTGCTTCTGCATGGTTGTATGCTGCTCTTTGACATTATTGGTACATTTAAAGCTGCACATAAAGGAAGCAGAGGGACAAATAGATATTTAATTCAAATTAAGGAAGTTAAATACCTGTTAGGTTCTTGTTATTAATATTAGTGGCTTTGAAATTATCACCTCCCTTTTATTGAAGTAAAAAATAAAATTAAATTTAAAAAAATACCTGGCCTCTAAATGACCCACATCCAATGTGTCCCGTAGTTCTGAAAGAGATTCTCCATACACCATTTAAAACATAGCTTTCATTTCCTTGACTGGCAGCATCCCTTTCTTAAATTCTGTGTGCGTTTCTATGTTTCTGTGACATATAAAAGCAAAAAAGGTTGGATAAGAAATCAAGAGCTTTTATACTTTGACCTTAATAAGAGTTATAGTATTCTCTGAAGATTCAGAAGCTGTAGTTATTACAATTTCTTCTATTTTTGGAAGAGTAAGTTGCAGAATTAAAAAGGCAATTTTTAGTTATGAAAGCAGTATGAAAGAAACGGATAGATGTCACAAAATTACAGCAGGAGCAGTCACAATAAACTTATGGAAGGGAAGAATGTTTCATTCAATGCATGCAAATAACCTTGTGGTATAAAAGAGTTGATATGAAATAACAATTTTTGATAGATACTCATAATGTCTCAGGTAGTTCATAGACCACTGCTTAGAAAACTGATTGATATATATGAGTGTTCTCATCTATATCATGCATCAATGGAGACCAAAAAAATTCTCTCTCTCTCTTGTTTTGAAGAGATGACATAAAACATCAGTAAAAGCACTAGATTAATGGGACTTGCAGACCATATCACATTGCTTTTTTTAAAGTCAGATTCCTACCTCCTGAAAATTTCAGGTATACTTCTATATGCAATTTCCTGAAAAATACTTTTTTCACGGAATAGGGTAAAGATGCATCTAAATATCTTCAGAAATTAGCATTTCACGAAAGAGGAATAATGATAGAACATGTGATAATATTATTTTTTATTCTGTTTTAGATACCAATATTCAAATTGTATACTTATATGACTGCTGCAAATTCAGTATTTTAGGATTATACTGGCTTTTTCCAGGAAGAAATGTGTTTGTAGGAGGTAGAAATTTGATGGGAATAGGAAATTTCATAGTTCTTTGTGTGCTGAATCATTGATTTTGACAACAAAACACTTGTGAGACATTCTCACATATGGACAATATGAAAGTATATATTTACATATGAAGTTTGGTATTATGTAAGACCCTATCCTTGATCCTTACCATAAAAAACAATGACATACCTAATACTTGTAAAATACAGATTCATAAATAACAATGATGATGTACAATGTTTTTAAATAATGTTTGACAGAGACTATGGCTAGTATTCTACAGATCTTCATATTTTTCCACTTATCCAGTTGAGGTTTCAGGTCTGAAAAAATTCTGAAAAATTTTACTGCTTTCTGTTGTCTAATAATTCCCTGTTATTAATGGATGAAAGCAAGAGTGAAGTGAAATGCTGAACAAACTAAGATGCAGCCTCTGAGCTGCTATCCCACAGGTAGATGATGCTGTTTCTCACTTGTAAGAAGGAAAAGAATGAATCTGGGTCACAAAGTTTATAGAAATACTGTTATTGGCATGCTGTAGGGCAAAGCTGGGGTGCAGGGATGTAGTTTTATCAGGGGTAATTGACTCCTTAAGAGATCACAAGATGAAATGCAGCTTTTTTTGGCAACAACTGCTTGGTGGTCTTTGATGGCCAAGTTAAAGTCAGTTTCTGAACAAAGGAGATACAAAAATCCCTTTCTTGACCCCTTAAACCCTTTTTCCTATTTGAAAGCTTATCTTTCTTGCTAAAGGTTCAACAAACTTCTTGTCTCAGACTTGAGTATGTCCAGAATCGGTACTTAAGAATGTTCAGTGACTTTACTGAACATCAAGAAAAGCAAAGGAAATAATATGGAAACTACAGGAAGAAATGCCTTGCTCACAGCAACTGAACACCTTAAGGCATGAAAACAGGAGTTCTATGGAAAGTGGAAGAACTTCTAGTATTTTAGACTGATACGTCTGTGTGGTACAGAGATTAAATTTATAAATTCTCACATGGTATTTATATGGCATCTTCACATGTGATTATTTAGCTACCTAGCTCATTCCTGGGTCCGTCACTTGGTATTATATAATGCTATATTTCATCCCCTTTTGGTACAAGCCAACCAGTTTCCTTCAAAATAAGTCATCAGGATGCTTCTGGATGTGATTCAGACCTGACGGTTCTTCTGGTAAACATTATCCACCAGACTTTATGTCTTTACCCTGAAGAGGTCTCTAGTTCTGTTTTAGCAGTTGAAATACCAGTCTCTATTTTGCCTTCATATAATAGGCAGGCAGAATATTACCATGTCCTGTGTTACCCTGGTGGACTGTATCTCAGTCTTTCACCTATTTCAGATACTGTACACATACACATGTGTACAGAGATTTTCTCTTAGGACCCCAGGAGGGGGTCAGATGAGGACCATGTCAGATGCAGGAGAAACCTGTAATCAAATACTGTATCATGTGACTAATTCACATTATCTCTGATGAGATCTGACATCACTATTTTTTAATATTGGGAACACTTTCTGTAGAAAATGTACAAAGACCTCATATGACATACTGTCTTCTATTATCTCAGTAAATTTTCATATGCAACTTTCATAGAGATCTCCATGGAAATTAAATTCCTGAATTTATTTCTTAAAATAAGAAATCAAGTAGAGTTTCAATAAAAACTGAACTATTGGGAAAACTTCTAGTTGAGGTCAATGCTTCTTAGAAGCCTAAAAATTTTCATAACATAAAGGAGGTATTAAGATTCACTTAAATTAGCATAATCCCTGGTCACAATTATTTTATATATATATAAAATCAGGGAATAATAGAATCATTTAGGTTGGAAAAGAGATCATAGAGTTCAACCATTGACCCAGCACTGTCAACTCTACCACTGAGCCATGTCCCTAAGTGCCACATCAACATGTCTTTTAAGCACCTCCAGATATGGTGAATTCCCTGGGCATCTTCACAATCTCTTCAGTGACTCATTTTTTCCTAATATCAAATCTAAATCTCCCCTGGTGCAAATTGAGGCAATTTCCTCTTGTCACGTCACTTATCACTTGAGAGAAGTGTCTGACCCCCACCTCACCAAAACCTCCTTTCAGAGAAATGTAGTGATGTGTCCCCTGAGCCTCCTGCTGCCTAAACAACTCCAACTCCCTTGGCTGCTCCTTGTAAGACTTGTGCTGCAGACATTTTACCAGATTCATTGCCCTTCTCTGGATGCCCTTCAGGGCCTAAATGTGAGAGGCCCAAAATTGAACCCAGTACTTGAGATGCAGTCTCACCAGGGTCATGTACAAGGAGACAATCACAAATAAAACATGCTTTATAAAATTATTTTCTGTAGAATTGAATGCTTTTGGAACCAGTGGTGAATAAGAGGATTTAACAAGTTGTCTTCACTCTGAGAATGTAGGGCAATAGTTTGAGTTAAACCCAGGTATCCCTAATGTCAGATTAGGACTCCGGTCAATTCAAGGATCTTACATTTTTTCCAAATTTTCCCAGTGTTTTTTCCCCAGATAAAACAAGCTATGGCACAGACCATCTTGAGAACTGACGTTAATAATAAGAAAGGAATAGCAGCCAGCTGTCACACCATATTAGATCAGATTTGTGCCTCTACTCCCTCTGGGAAATGTTTTGAATCATAATTAGTACATAATCAGTTTGTGGTTTTAATTGAGTGAAAGCCAGGTAGCCAAGAATCACAAAGTAAAATGTTTTTGTTCTTGAACTTTAAAAACAAAAAAATGAGAACAGTGATCAAACTGGCCTTCTGTCTGTTAAATGAAAGCCACCAGTTGCTTACAAAACATCTAACATTTTTTTCAGGTTCTTTCAATGTGGTATTTATCCACATTTTCCAGAAAGCTGTAGTTGTAAACACTGAGTTCTTTCCCTCAAGAACTGTCAGTAACATCATAAAAGGAAATAGAAGCAGACAGTAATTATTTAAATATGCTGTTTTTTCCAAGAATGACAGGAAAATACATTTTGGATTTTGCTACCAGTTTAAAAGTTGTCAATAACTGGAAAAAATGAAGACTGCATTAGGTGTCCAAAAAAGTCTAAGGACATTATAATGAATTTATTCCATACTATACTCAATATATATTTGGTGACTGGTCATTTAAATTATACACTAAGAGATAAAAGGATTATATTCTCTTAATCTCAAGTCTAACTTCATTAAGAATTCTTAAATATATTCTGATGAAAAAATTGGAATTTTAGGAGGACATTGGATATCTGAAACATTATGAATTTAATGTGAACAGTGACTTTTTATTCCCTAGATTAATGTTCTTTTTTTTTAAATATCTAAATCTACACAAGGAAGCAAAATAGTATAATATACACTAAATATTGCAGTGTTTTCCCAAGAGATTTATTAATTTTCAATGTTACAAAAATACCAGTAGATGTCTCTATTGCTCCATTATTTCCAGAGGTTAAAAAAGAGAAACCCAAACCAAAAGTGACAAAAACCACCACCACAACAAACCTAACCCTACAGCAACCACCACCACAGCCCTGCATCACTACAACACAGCCTACAACACTTTATAGCTGGAAAAGTCACGTGAAGCTTACAGAGAAAAGCAGATGATACTGCGGTTCTTCTCTTTTATCTTACTGCTTTCCTATAAAAAGTAAAGGGTTTACTTAATAGCATGTCATTTTTATAAAAATATTATTACCATTGCCATTTGGATTATAAATATGAAGTATTCAAGTTGAGCTTGTTTTCCTGGAATTTGTTATTCCTTGTTTTCTAAGGAGAAGTTTGGACTTCATGAAGGCTTGTGTACCAAAGCCAAATCTGGTGACTTCTCTCCTCAGGGTCATTCTCATCTTTTAGTTTGGTTTTCACATAGCAGATCGCCAGCAATTATATTTTTCACTTTTTAAGAATAAGCTTTGATAAAGTTCTCTGAACATCTAAAGGGTTTATGGCTTAAGAGTACTACCCATAATTACTGAATCTTTACCTATACAAAAATCTTATTTCTTATTAGTGTCAGAAAATAAGGAGTTATTGGAATGATGAGGGAACAGATCTTCTGAAGAAATTCTGTTTGAGGAATGGAAAGAATGGACAAGAATGGACACTGTGCAGCACACAGTGTCAAGAAACATATCATCACTTTAAGAGAAATGAAATCAACCCAAACTGATAAACATAAGGTGAATGAAATGGAACACAGTTGCTTTGTTCTGAATAAGCATGGTTGAAAGTCCTAATGTAGCTGACCAAAGCACAATAATGCAGCTTTTCTACATTCTTTCTCAGCTTCTTTTAGACCAGATATCTCCCCCCAAAACCTAAAATACTATTAGAAACTTCAGGGGAAAGGAGAACAAAAAAGCCCAGAGGAACAGCCAAGCAAACAACTCCCCCCAGAAAACCCCCACAAACCAACCAACCAACCAACCAACCAACCAACCAACCCCCACCAAATCTTTATTTTGGGGGNAAAGAAAAAAGAAAAAAGAAAAAAGAAAAAAAAAAAAGGTTAACTTGCCTTGATACAGCATGAAACTTCAAGAGGCAGTTTAAAAATAGTCCAAAACCCTACTGAGGTTTAGGGCAGCGCTATACTATTCCCTTCCCCTTATTCTGTACATCTGCTTTTGTCTACCTAGAGGTAGTCTGCTTGAATAGAAAGCAGAGGTACCCCATTGAGTATTCATGCTGTTATATTGCATTTCTAATTTTCTCTAAGAAAACAGGGATGTTATACTTATTATTTAAATAGGTGGGTTCTCGCTAAATATTTGTATGGGTGCTTAAGAATACTGTTGAACTCAAAGGGTCATTTGAATCAGAGAGTATTTCAGGATAAGGTCTGCATACAGTTACTGTCTCCCACACTTTGTCATTGGTATGGCACAGTGAAAGCAAAACGTCAAAAAATCAGCAGTGATAAAAGACAAAGAGTGCAAAGTACAAAACGTAATTTAATCTCCCTCTCACATAAAATCACATTCTGAATTAATGTAAATATTTTATTTTGTTGAAAAATGTCTTATTCTTAGCTTATTTGTGAAGCCATTTAGATGCTCTTTTTTTTTAATTCCCTTGTTTTTTCTTTTGCAGCTAGAGAGAAAAGGAATAGAGAAAGACCAGAAAGAAACACAAACATAAAAATTCATTAAATACAACTATGTTTGCTTATATGTCAAATACCTAGGTTTTAGCAATTTACTTACATGAGGCACTGATAATTTAAATGATGTGTGGATGTAGCACACCATAAGCAAACAAGAAAGGAAGAAAGAAGACTTAGGATCAATTAATTGCAATATCTAGCAACAAAGGTAGTGAAGCCTTAAAATCCACTCACTCTTTTTTAAATCATAACACAGACATCAAAGAATGTGATAGTCAGTGACATTGCTCCATGAAGTGTCAAATATTTTTGCTGCCACCAGAAAGGCAACGGCTTCAGTTTGAGCTCTCAGGTTCTCATTTGGTGAACTTTTGATTTTTAGCAGTAGCTAGTATAGCTGGCATTTGATTTTGACTGACTGACACTATAAAAATATAAAATATTCTCATAATCATAGATGCTATTAGGAATAAATACCATACATATGTGTGTTTATTGTAACAACAAAAAAAAATTCTTTGGATTTAAACTGACTTGAGTATTCAGAATCACATACAAGCTCTTAATGAACCCATATGATAATTCACTGGAATTATCTCCGTCTCTTAAATTATACAGCAATATGTCTCAACCTAAAAATTGAGTTCGGTTCTGAGACAGCTTCAAAATAAAAGGCCCTGAAATCATCATCTTAAATTACTGCAAATGTAAGAATATAGTCCCACTCTTTCTTTTATTACTCAGTCCATGAAATGAAAATCAAATTTTTCAAATGTAATTTATCTTAATTATAATTTTCTATGAAAATATTTTTACTAGAATTATACAAAAGAACCTTATTTCCATAATAAGTGGGAACATATTATGCTTTAAAGCAGGTGAACATAAATCTTTCTTAATATCTCAAAGAGTGTTAGGCAGGATGACTCTTTTCAGATTGTGGTAAAAAAAGGTTGTTAAGACATGGAACCTCTCAAATAAGCATTCAAGAGTTTGGAGCTCTATGAAACTATAAATTGTACAGCCACAAGTCTATAAATTTGTATTCTTATTTATCAGTGTCCCATGGCTTTATTAAACCAGAGATTCAGTATAGAGTATCATATATATATATTTAGGCTGTATAGAACTTAAATAGTCTTGAATGGGAAAAATATATGCTGTACTTATAATATACAGATGTACAAACATGTACATTACATGCAGAATTTATTTCCACAGCTGAATAGACACTGTATTTACTTTCCTTTAGAAGGATATTTTTTATCTATATCTACATTTATTCACATAGAGAGAAAAGAATTACTTCAGTAGTTAACTTTTTATTTAATATTCAATACAAAATGCATTATCTTTTTATTTAACACATTCATCAGCTGGAATGTACAAGCTTCCTTTCCATATCTTATTTTTTTATTTTTTATTATTATTATTTTTTGTACAATGATTAAAACAAAAGGAATGCTTAAAAAGCAATGACTAAACTCACAGTCTGTACTCATGCTTGGGACTGCCCCAATCCAGGCTTAGCATGATGTACTTGGACTTGTTGAACTTAATGAGGTTTCCACAGGCGTACTTCTTTCTCCTGTTTGTCCAGGTCCCTCTGGATGGCATCCTTTTCTTCCATTCTTCAACTGTACTGTTCAGCCTTGTGTCACCTGCAAACTTGCTGAGGGTGCTCTCAGTCTCACTGTCTGTGTCCTTGATGAAGACAGTGAAAAGCTCTGGTTCCAGGACAGAGCCTTGAGGGACACCACTTGGTGCATATCTCTAATTGGACATAGACCATTGACCACAACTCTCTGGCTACATCCATCAAGCCAATTCATTATCAAGTGAATCTATGCCAGTCCAATTTTGAGATAAATATGTCACATAAAATCTTATCAATAGCTTTACAGAATTCTAGATACATGACATCAGTCAGTCTTCCTTTGTCAATCATTGCCATTGCTCCATAACAGAGAGACATCACATTGGTCAGGCACAATTTACCTTCCATAAAGCCATTCCAGCTACTTAGAATTAGCTCCATGTCTTTTATGTGCCTTAGCTTATCTGTTCCACAAAATTCCCAGGCACAGAGGTGAGATTCACAGGTCTGTAGTTGCCTGGATTTTCCTTTGTCCCCTTTTTAAAAATTACCATATCTTTTCCAATATGATGGAGAGTGGCTGGGCAACAGTATCAGCCCCTCAGGAGCAAGTTTCACGGATTCTGCTTTATGAATACTGAACTGACTGCTACTGAGGCAGGGGGTAGAAAATACTTGCCTTTGTGGATAAATGGCATCCTTACACCTTTATTCATCCATAATTTGCTGCAGAGGTATTACGTATTTTGCAGAGGACGGGAACCTGTCAGCACAGAGAACATGTCTGTGTGCTTTGCCTTCACTGCTGCTAGCTGTCACTTCACAAGAACCAATGCAGAGTTCAATCTTTCCCCCGGAAACGCCCCACAGCCTGTGAGGTTGTAATGTCAGAGTGCATGTAGGCAACAAAAAGGGAATCATCTCCACGAATCCAGATTGTCACACCTCTAAGGGGAAAAAAAGAAAAAGAAATTGATTGTAGAATGAAGTAAGTACAAAAAACCCACCCCAAAATAAACAAGAGAACAAACAAAAAAACCCCAACAAAAGCCCATCAAGCCAAAATACAGAGGACATAGCAACAAGATGACCTTTTGAAGACTCTTGACTGTATGGACTCAATTCAAGAATGAAGGAGATTGAAAACGTTTAAACTAAAAGTTAAGATAGAAGGCAATGGCATTCCCTGCAAGTGCTTTGGGTAACTAAATGTATCCTTGCTACCTCTAGAAAGAATTTCTGTGATGTTTACTCATATGAAAGCATTTTTATACTAGATTTCAATTTCATATAAAATGTTTAGAGTTATAGAAGTTAGATCATGAGAGATCAAATTTATCCTAACAATAGCCTGGAAATAGTCTAGAAAAATTTATGGAGATGGCTAACTGACTGAAAATCCTGTAAATGAGTTTCAGAGTGTGGCCACTTCACTGCAAGACTGTTTAACTCTTCTTGTTGGGAGCTAACAAGACAGGACGTGACTAGCAGATGTAGCAGTAAACTGGTAGATATTTTAGGCTTTAAAATACTGTGTAGCTTGAGTACAGTACATTTACTGTTCAGCTTTCCTCTGAAGCTCAAAACATTGTTCTGAAAAGGCACATTGTACAAGGATTAAACACATGATCAGAACAATCACTTTTCAGGAGGCTGAATGCATGAAGGGTGCTGGCTTAAGTGAAGCCACAATTTTGAAGTATTCTCAGCTTTTCCCTGCCCTAGAGGTACCACTTCTTCAGAGGTACCTCTTCAGAATGACTTACTACTAGTCTGAAATGTGACCTCTAGGCTGATAACAAAAATTGCTGGTTGTTGCACAGTCTGAGAGCTGATCCTATCCTTAATTGCTGACTTTTATTTCCTTTCCAAAACCAACAATCAGCTGTTTTTCAGAAGGAGAAGATGAAAGGGACACACAGGGACACAGAAGACTTCTGTTAAATGTTAAAGAGGATGTACAAATTATTCAATAGAGACAATAATTTCTGCTAGAAATGCGAAACAAAAAATGTTCCTTGCCATGTGTGGGTATGTAGGTTTGGATATGAGTGAGCTGCTTGGCTGCCCTTAATGTGGCTACATTCTATTATGGGATATGGTATTAGGAAGCACTGAGTTTGATATCCCAACCTTGAGTGTTAATATTTCATGGTTGTATTGTGATCTACAAAACCCCTATACCTATATTATCCATAACAGTTTAAATAATATGCATTATGAAACATTATTTTGATTTTGACTATTTTTGAAAAGAAATTTGGGCTAGAGTAATACATAAAAAGTTATCATGAGATAAAGATATTTACAAAATGTACAGTGTGAGATATATTTAATATCTACTTAAGTCCAATGCAACTTATTCTTTATACTTCATCTGATTTCAGGTACTGAATTTTCTTCTTTATTTCAAAATGAGGACCTAATCTTCTCTGGTTTGGGTTCTTTGTATAATTTTATTTATTTCCTGTAACAGTTTTGAAAAGATTCTATTTTTTGTGGCAAGGTGAATGATGACAGTATCACATGGGTACTTAGAAAATTCCATTAGCAATTTGCTTCCAGCACAGTATCACTCACTTTTCTGGTATCACACTCATTTCGTATTTTTTAGTGTTTCATCAAGTTTGTGGCAATCATATTGTGCTTTTATTGCCTAAAAAATACTGTAGTGTCAAATCAAAACATTTCTAAAAAACAGACAAGTCAACTTGTCTAGATCTGTCTAGAATAAGAGAGATGTATCGATTTGATCTGTAAAAAAGTCTTTGCTTTTCTGATAAAGTAATATCTTCATTAGTACGGCTCAATGACTTGTTAACATCCTAACAAAAATAATAATTATTATAATAATCAGATATTAAAAAACCTTTTATCTAGCCAGCAGATTACATGACTAATTGTGAAGACAAAAACGTCTTATTGCTTTTTTACTTGACCAAACACTTTCAAAGGCAAAAATATTTTCATTTTTATTTCTCTTTTCTGGATTTTTAAAAGATTATGACAATGATGGTGTCTATTTTGGCTGTTGTGGGTTACTTTTTCTCAAGAGAGGAACCATGGGTTTTTGCAATATAAATTAGTACCTTCAAGTACATGGGGCATTTTTAGCAACTGTCATTTTTGATAAATAAGATTTTTTTATTTAAAATAAATATTTTTGAGGCAGAACCTCAAAAGATCTTCAGACATTCATGAGCAGGAAGTGAATGATTTTTTAATAGCACAATATAAACACATTTTTGAAATAAATTAAATACTTTTTTATGTCAATGGATAATGTGAATTAAGCTCCACAAAAAATCTTCAGGTTGCAAACAGATGAATTAAAATAAAAACAACCTTCAAAAATCTGCATGCTATAATAATTAGAGGTCAATTTTAATAATTGGAATAATTATAAGAATAATTCAAGATATTATTTCATAGTATTTATGAGTGGAATTCATTAACAGTTATCTTCATCCCAAGCAGCGTGTTCAGCTTGCCTTTTTATTTAAAGAAATAAACATCTCTGAGCTACAATAGTTGTATTTTAAAGTTTAGAAAACACTTCTCCTCTTAATTATGAAAGTCATGGGAGCTTTAATTTTATTTTTGAGATGTAAGTGTTGGGGTAACTTGCCTTTATCGCGAGGGTGGGGAGATCCCCGCGTCCCCAGTCCCGATTTGGCTGGGTTGGACGTAGCCAATAAACAAGATGGTATGATGGATAGCTCAGAGATATGATTTAATGCATCTGAGCACAGGCAACATCCAAAGACCAGGGGCACTAGTCTGGCATTTTATAGGGTTTTACCTGAGGGTAGGTGTCCAAACTTGGTTACAGTGCTGGGGCTTGATCTTATAAGTGAAAGGTCTTGATCCAATGGGGCTTACTCCGTTAGCATTTAACTAATGTCCCACCTCCCAAGGTCTCAGGTTTATTCCCTCCATGTAGGGAACCTGGACTAAGCTTTGATCTGTCCCAGGTAATTCCCAGGCTTCCACACCCCTTTTGTTTTAACTTTTTCCATTGTGTTGTTTATTTTTTATGTGTTTATTCTCTTGTTTATTTTGTTGGGTTTTACTGGTTTTGTTGAATATAATTAGAATTAATAAATTACAATACTATTTTATATCATATTTAACTTATCCATAACAGGCCAGAAAATTTTAAAGTATTCACATAGAATTCTACTGTGGTTTTGTTTTGTTTGCTTGGGGGTTTTGTCCATTTTTTTTAAATTCCCTTTTACAGAGAATGATACAATGAAATCTAGTTTTAATTTTGATGATTCTTTTTCTCTTGATTAACTGCTGCCTGATGATCACTTAAAGCCTAGGAGATAATTGTAGGTGCTATCGTTTCCATTTGCTTTCTCATTTATTTTCCTTTTAGAATCTTTTTTTCTATAATTCTTCAATGTGATTTTTTTCAAGAAAGGTGAGAGAAAAGAAAAGAAATATTATTTCCATTCTCCCAAACTTCATGTTAAAAATTTTCCTTGTAAATTGTCTATATGCTGCTTCCAAAAACTTGGAATGGAAGTGGATTATTTAATGCATAAGGAAGCAATTATTAGTTTTATCCTTATGAGAAGAAAGCAGTAAAACAAGAATGAATGCCATCCATAAAAATTTAATGTTTAGGAAAAGAAAGAAAATGGAAAAGAAATATAAGCATGGCAACAGAGGCTGAAGAGGACATCCTTCTAATGTGCAAGGCTGTTCTACAAATAACAAAGTATTTTCTCTTCTATTCACAAGCAATTTTGGCAGTTTCCTGACAGACAGCATTGCACTAACCGCTTTTATCATAGGAAAGGAAAATGACAATGTTGATATAGCACTCAGAAGAGGTGATATCTTGCAAGGACAATATCCGGCTTTTATTCATCTGCACAGAAGAAAAATATATTAGAAGTCTTTCTAGTACATGGAAAACAATCAAATATTGAAGCTCCACTGAAAGATAAATTTCTGGGCAGAACTCCTCCCCCTCTTTCATGAAAAAACCCATGTATAGCTGAAAGTCAGAAAAATGAACCCTGCAATTTCTGGCTCAATATATACATAAGACATAATCAACAGTCTTAAAGCCCCAACAAAGTACTGTCATCTAATATTTTTCAGTGCTAAAGTTAGACTAGATCTTTACTCAGGACTTTGGACTAGAAAAGATGATATATCTCAGGATTATGGATTCTCATTAAAGCTGTGTCAGGGGAGGTTTAGGTTAGATATTATGAAAAGATTCTTCCCCCAGAGGGCAGCTGGACACTGAAAAAGCCTCCCCAGGGTAATGGTCACAGAACCAAGCTTGAGAGAGTTTAAGTGTTTAGACACCACTCTGAGGCACATGATGTTACTCTTGGGGATGGTGCTGTGTAGGGCCAGGAGCTGTACATTCATGATCGTTGTGGGTCACTTCCAACTCAGGATATTCTATTATTCTATCATTCACTATTAGAAACTTCCAAATTTTAAAATTTCCTGTTTGAATCCATTTCCTCTGCCAGGCTCTGCGGGCTGGCTGAGATATCTCTCTTAGAAGCTTATATGTGCTATGTTTTGATCCCTCAATCAATTATTTAGAAGCTGTCCATGTATGTGGCAATGGGGAACAAAGACAGGGACGCCCTTGTGCATGTGAAGGGAATCACTTTATTGTAGATGTTGCCACCCTTTTATACCTTTAATTTCAACCAGACAAAACCCAAATATAACAGGAGATCATCCATTGGTTGGCTCAGCTGCAGTGTGCTGTCCAGGAGTCATAACTATCTCTCCAAAACTGACCTCTAATTGTCCAGCCTCCAGCTGTGCCTTCCTACAGGGCTTTCTGGTAGACACGAGCCTTAACAGCTTTAACAATTATAACCCCATATCTTACATGTGTAAATAGTTTCAATTTTTAGAAGTTCCCAACTCATATCTATGCATTTCATTTACCATTCTCTTCTGGAGGAAAAAAAAAAAATTAACAGTGGAATTCAAGTAGTGGAGGTGCATACTACCCCTGTATATTAGAAGATTATGCCACACACTGAATAATTGTGACACCAGTGTTTGTCAGAGAAATCTTTAGAACAGAATTCTACTAGAATGTTACTATTTTCTGACAAGAAAATAATATAAATACTTAAGTTACATATTGGTTAAAATTTTTAATTCTTGGATATATTTTTCACAGAGTAACTCATAGTACACATTTTTCAGAATTATTTTTTTAAATGCTCTCTTTAAAACTTAGTACAGAATGTTTTTCTGAAATACTTTAAAAATTATTGAAGTAATTTGTGTGTCTCTGATCCAAGTAAATGGCACGATTTTGCTAGCATCAGAACAAATCAAATGCAACTGGAAGAGTTATTTAGTAGAACTGGAGAAAATTTCAATTAAGAACTCTTGTGATGGAGTTTGTAATAATTAATATTATAACAGGTATTATTTTAAGTACCTTTGGTGACTGAATTCAGATAATATTTGTAATACATCAGTGTTTCAGACATTGAGGAGAGTAATGAATCCAATGTGCATGTGTTTCTTGTCTATTAATTTATTGATTTCATTAGATGTATGCTGCAGGTTATTTTTTTAAACAGCTAATTAAACTAATTAATTAAATTATATACTCAATGTTTTCATCTAATATTTTGGGGAATGTTTTGCAGTAGTTATATCATGTCAAGAGAAATTATTTGACGATACCCTAATTAACAAAATGCAAGTGACATATATTAAATAAAGCTCTGAAGGAATATCATTACATATTTTTACAGTATTCTTTAAGAGTTGTGTTTTCCTAAATATCTTCTTTACATTAGTATTTACTTTATATACATTAATGTTCTCTTTTGCCTCCTGAAATTTAACTTTTTTCCTCAAAACTAGAATTCAAATTTTTTTTGTAGTAATTATTTCATTTTTCAAAAAATAAACATTTAGAGTATTGTGTATTAATGAATTCATGGTAAGATTTGTGCTGCTGTAAATATGCTTGCTCATGAGTCTGAGATATAAACTTGTGATCCATCACTAACAGCACTAACCATTATAACTGAGCAACTGATGAAGATATCTGCAAGTAATTAAGAAACTGAGGCTTCTAAAAAATTACCAACCAAGAAAATAAAGCACACAAAAATAAACCATGTATTTTTTGCACTAGCAATAGAGTTATCTGTTTAATCAAACAGGAAAGGTTAACTAAAAATCTAAACCTCCAAAAGAGGGTGAAACCCTTATCCAACATATATATTATATCATATATTATATATTATATATTATATATTATATATTATATATTATATATTATATATTTATTATATATTATATCATGTATCTGTTCTAATGGAAAGCACCTTAGAAACTGCATGCAGAATGAGGGGTTTGGGTAGTTTTGGGGGGTTTTTTGAGCTGGAGGAGCCTTTACAAGCATTATTTATCACATCAAATAATTAAAAAAATTCTAGGAAGGAAATGCAGTGATACAGCACCCAGGGACTGTGGTTTTTGTTAGGAATAACAGGCATAAAGGGAAAAAACCTAAACACTTTAACAGCTTAAAACATCATGACCTGTGTTCAGAAAAATGCTAAACAAAGGCATTTTTTCATGAGCCCAAAATGAAAAAAAAAAAANTATAACAGGAGAAGATCATCCATTGGTTGGCTCAGCTGCAGTGTGCTGTCCAGGAGTCATAACTATCTCTCCAAAACCGACCTCTAATTGTCCAGCCTCCAGCTGTGCCTTCCTACAGGGCTTTCTGGTAGACACGAGCCTTAACAGCTTTAACAATTATAACCCCATATCTTACATGTGTAAATAGTTTCAATTTTTAGAAGTTCCCAACTCATATCTATGCATTTCATTTACCATTCTCTTCTGGAGGAAAAAAAAAAAAATTAACAGTGGAATTCAAGTAGTGGAGGTGCATACTACCCCTGTATATTAGAAGATTATGCCACACACTGAATAATTGTGACACCAGTGTTTGTCAGAGAAATCTTTAGAACAGAATTCTACTAGAATGTTACTATTTTCTGACAAGAAAATAATATAAATACTTAAGTTACATATTGGTTAAAATTTTTAATTCTTGGATATATTTTTCACAGAGTAACTCATAGTACACATTTTTCAGAATTATTTTTTTAAATGCTCTCTTTAAAACTTAGTACAGAATGTTTTTCTGAAATACTTTAAAAATTATTGAAGTAATTTGTGTGTCTCTGATCCAAGTAAATGGCACGATTTTGCTAGCATCAGAACAAATCAAATGCAACTGGAAGAGTTATTTAGTAGAACTGGAGAAAATTTCAATTAAGAACTCTTGTGATGGAGTTTGTAATAATTAATATTATAACAGGTATTATTTTAAGTACCTTTGGTGACTGAATTCAGATAATATTTGTAATACATCAGTGTTTCAGACATTGAGGAGAGTAATGAATCCAATGTGCATGTGTTTCTTGTCTATTAATTTATTGATTTCATTAGATGTATGCTGCAGGTTATTTTTTTAAACAGCTAATTAAACTAATTAATTAAATTATATACTCAATGTTTTCATCTAATATTTTGGGGAATGTTTTGCAGTAGTTATATCATGTCAAGAGAAATTATTTGACGATACCCTAATTAACAAAATGCAAGTGACATATATTAAATAAAGCTCTGAAGGAATATCATTACATATTTTTACAGTATTCTTTAAGAGTTGTGTTTTCCTAAATATCTTCTTTACATTAGTATTTACTTTATATACATTAATGTTCTCTTTTGTCTCCTGAAATTTAACTTTTTTCCTCAAAACTAGAATTCAAATTTTTTTTGTAGTATTAATTTCATTTTTCAAAAAATAAACATTTAGAGTATTGTGTATTAATGAATTCATGGTAAGATTTGTGCTGCTGTAAATATGCTTGCTCATGAGTCTGAGATATAAACTTGTGATCCATCACTAACAGCACTAACCATTATAACTGAGCAACTGATGAAGATATCTGCAAGTAATTAAGAAACTGAGGCTTCTAAAAAATTACCAACCAAGAAAATAAAGCACACAAAAATAAACCATGTATTTTTTGCACTAGCAATAGAGTTATCTGTTTAATCAAACAGGAAAGGTTAACTAAAAATCTAAACCTCCAAAAGAGGGTGAAACCCTTATCCAACATATATATTATATCATATATTATATATTATATATTATATATTATATATTATATATTATATATTATATATT
>VWYO01011026.1:104925-126968 GCA_013400275.1 Rhadina sibilatrix
AAATTGCCTGGTCTCTTTTTTTTTTTTTTTTTTTTTTTTTTTTTTTTTTTTTTTTTTCTTTCTTGTAGATCTCAACTTTGTGGATTATTATGGATATACAAAGTGTCATTTTCAAGTAGAAACATATTTAACTCAGCCTCAGACCCTGAGGCTTAAAATTAGATACTTATGTCCATATTTAGGTACAGAAGAAGTCTTCTCAGGATTAAGAGAACCAATCAACACGTCACTCACATAGACTCCAAGCCAAGTTTTCAGGTGCTCATCTCTCCTCACTGTGCTCAGTAAGTCTGGTAGGTATTTGATAAGGTAATTCATCTATAATGCTAAATGTGAACTGAAAGTTGTAATTTTAAAGAGCAGCTCTTAAAGCTGTTTGTTATACTAATTTTCCCTACACTAACAGCCTTTGACAAGTGCCTCTCTAATTTTCTAACTGTTGCTTTGATTTTGTATTGCTGTCTAATAGAATCAGTAAGCCATCAGATTCAGTGGAAAGGAAAAAATGGCCTCCCAAAATTTGATTTGATGCCAACTTTTGAATTTTTTTGCAAGTCCAGTAAGACAATTATGCAGAGTTTTTGCCAAGTGCAGATTACTGTACAAACATTTTGAAATAATATCAGTGTTATAATATCGGAGAGATTCTTACATCTGATTCCTTTTAGATGTTTGGATACAGACTTTGAATGCATTGGGGATTTTTGGTTTCCATTCTGTGGCCTTTGGTTGAGAGTTGCTGGGGTTTTAAAGCACAATCACAGTCTATTTTCTCCAGCGTGTAATTTTCTCAGAAAACCTTGGGCAACTCTGTTGATTTTTCAGTTGTTCTTACTGTGCTCAAAGATGACAACGTAAGTGCTTGAAGGCAGACTTAAGGAGTTGTTAACCACAAATTATGTCATGTGGAATTTTCTAGCTTTGGGAATATGCAAAAATATGTCTTAGGTACATTTGAAACCTATTATTTGTCACATTCAATATTCTTCTGAAAAATGAAGTATTCTGTTAGCTATTCAATGCCTGCAGTTCTTTGTCTTTTGTTCAGATACATAACATAATCAGAACTCAGTTGTCACTAGTAAGTGGATGAATGTTTGTATGTGGGTTGTAACTCTAATAATGTGCCAACCCTGAAGTTGAAAGGACTTGTGTATGGGTGGTGCTGTCATTATTGTATCTATAGAAAAATAAGGCACCATATGTACTAGCTGCTCAAATTGATTTAGCAGCTTCTGCTGAGTTTGGCTGCAGTACTATGAATAGTTAGGTGAAACAGTTTAATTCTTATTCTTAGCTTAGATCATTCTGCTGTCTCAATGTACTTCTGTACTAAAAGTTACTAACTGCACTTAAAATTACTGATTTTCAATGCTTAAACTCTCTTGGGGTGGAATACAGAGAAGACATCTAATTTTAAATAGCTGGAAAATCTTTTAGTTCTTCTCAGTTCTTATGCTTTATTTTCATGTTTAAAGTTCTCAGAGGAGGTTGTCCTTGGTTACTGAGAATATTCCCAAAAAATTACTTTTTCTATCCTTATCAGCTTAAAGATATATATTTTGCAATGTGTTTAATGCTAAGGTAGATTATAATGAAGCAATCACAAATAGAATTGTGTTTTTCCAAAATAATTTCATGAATATTCATGAAGAAATAAGCAGTTTCAGCATTTTTTTCCTGCATAACTTTTGGCATTACATATGTCCTGCTTGCTTTTGGGTTAGCTAAATACTGAATAAGAAATGAAAAAGTTCCTGTTAAATAATGTCACCTGGAATTAAGTGCTCAGAGGTTGGAACATTATTTGCTAAAATGAAGCTTTGGGTGAACTTAATTAGGAACACAGTGCAGGAGTGGACTTGAGATCAACCTCAATACCAGACTTGTCAACTTTCCTCACTCTTATTTACGGCTGGTCCGATCTGTGTTTAGCTCTGATACAACATTGCACTGCTTTGCAGGTGAAAAGAAACCTCAGACAAGATTGTACATTTAGATACAGGTAAAAATGAACTCTAATTTCTTAAGAGTGCAGGTATCCATTCCTGTGAAATATGTATATTTAATGGCATTGTATACCAGGCTGCCACACCTTTTTCTTGTTTGCTTGCTTGTTTATAACTACCAGAGGTGACCATCTCTGAACTGAGATGATTTAGACTTCTTCCTGGAAGGACCTTTGGGGCAATTGCTAAGAGCAACAATTCCAGACACAAAGTCAAATAGGATTACAGACACACTGAATACATTTTGTATTTTGTCTTGGTCTCAGGATTTGAGTCCTTTATGATCTGAGTGATTTTCCTGAGCAATAGCTATACAAAGGCAAAATTTTAGCTGGAATTTTTGAAAGACTAAATTGATCCTTCTCTATTTGTCTTCTTAACTATTAAAAATGACACTGTTTTGAGTTTAATAAAATCATGTATGATCACTAATTAAACTCATTCTGTCCATAAAAGGCTAAAATCTGACTTTGAAAACAATCAGAAACCCTATCTTACATATACATGTGCTACCTAGAAGATGTTATAATTAAGATATTATCTATCTCACAAAAATACTAAAATTTTATGTCTTTGATTGAGTTCTCACCAATCAACCAGGGTACCCATACTTGCATCTCTGCTGCTTTGTTGTCCCACAGAGGAAACTGCACAGTGGAAACTCTGCTGCTGCTCTGTGACTTGGTCACCATATTCAACATGGCTACTAACCAGGTCCTGTTTTTTAATTGGAGACTTATTAATTGGATTTTGACAGCATTTGTTAGATTTGAGATTTAAGCAGAATCATGTTGAATATCCGTAGCCCCACTGAACCAATAGCTGGGTGCTCAGTTGTTACCTCTGATCTCCCAGTGATGAGACACTTCTTGGGAACACCCAGAGAAACTATTTTTGGGTGCGCAGAAAAGCTTATGTTCAGAAATATCTATTGTGTCTGTGACCAGCTGTTGAGTGAGCATTACCAAACCTAACTCTCCTGCAAACACCTTTCCTGGCCAGTCTGGGACCATGTCTGACCCTGGTTTCCCTCACAGGGCCTGCTCCTGACCCTACATGTGGGCTGACATGCCTGCCCAGCTTCATCCTATGCCCAAGGACGTGCCCAAGGACATGCCCAGGGCTGGGGCTGCCTCAGTGGCAGTGCCTCAGCCTTGCCTCTGGCTGAGATGGTGGGAATGGCCTGGGATGCCAAGTCCTGCCCTGTCCTGCTAACATGGTGGGTCTCTGCTGTCCCAAACCCCAGAGAGCAGCTGTACCGTGAGGCAGCTTGACTTTAAGAATTTAAAAGTGAAATGTGTTAAAAAGTTCAACCTAACTCTGTAAATTCAATTGGATTGAAAGTGGTGAGTATTCAAATTTGGTTTGCTTGACATAGGTTTTTTGGTGTACATAGTGTTTTGGGTAAAAAAGTATATGGGAACTGAAGAGGTTTTCAAGAGAAAAGATGACATTATTCTGAAGAGAAAAATGCAATATGGCTTTTCAGGTTTAATTTCTGATTATGGGGAACATTAACTGTATGGAAGGAATGGGTCTGACAATTGCATTGTCATAGGGTTTGGCAAAGCATTGCAGGAGATGCTAACTGTGCCCAATCCTGTTAGATGAGCATGATGGTGAACCCATTTTCCATTCTCCATTTAAATTAATGCTTTCAGACATTTAAAATGCAAGCAAGGTTGAGGAGACATGACACTGTACAGCTTTTTTTGTCCTGACAGAATTTGTGAAAGATTCTAGTTTTGTAAAGGTCTAGTGCTAATTCTTTCTCATTCGTTAACTAAGAAATAACAGCTCATAAGTGCTTTTAGACATTCTCTCTGCATTAATGTAGTTCCCTCACTACTCTGTAATGTGTCACTTTTTAAGACTAGACTTTCCTTTGGGTTATAAAATTTCATTAATGGAGAATTTGAAATTATTCTCTTTACTTCTTCAAAAGCTTTTTCTTGTATTTCTGTCCATTCCCGTATGATGACTTTAAATTACTTGGCTCAGAAGCTCATATTCTTTTTTCAGAAGTGATTAAGAAAGTACAGCACTATCCTTAAAGTTCTTTGACTCTGATATATTTGTGGGCCTGAGCATCTTTATGATTTTTTTCAGATCAGAGTTTAGTCTTTTTTGTCAGCAAAAATATGACACGAGACACTTTCTCTTATTAAGCCAAATATAGTGCAACTTCAAGTTAGCCAGATTCTGTTTAATAATTTTTCTCTTTGTTAATTTCAGTTTCTACTCATGACCTGTTGTTCTCAAGTAATGAAATGGCAGCAATTATCTGTTAAACTGTCAGACAGATTTTCTTGACCTCAGTTTAGTTTGGATCAAGTGATTTTTTTACCTGTATCATGTTTTTAACTATACATAACTATGCAGTATCTCGTAGAAAAATAATAGTCCTGGTGAAATGTCCTCTGTAACTTCTATTTCTTGTCAGTGATCTTGAATGCAAATGTTATTTACAGTCTTATGGCAACTTTAACCCTAAGGATATATGGTTTGACTAGTTTTTCCTCAAAGCTGAAAATTCTTTTGTCATAGGTTACGTAACCAAAAAAAATGTTTATTCTATTTTTCCATCTGTTGAAACTGGTTGGGGAGATAATTTCTTTCTCTCTTGTATAACCCATTCCTCTTAGCTCCAGGGGGGAGGGGGCAGGTACCTTCTGATAATGGGCCAGGTTAAAACCAGGTGTAGCAGTGTTCTTTATCTCTTCCATGACCCATCTTCCCTCCAGGGGATATCTTCTGTTAATGGGCCATTAAGGCTCACCACATGACTGAAAACATTACATCATTCTATGGTGAGATGCCCCTCCCAGTGGGGGGAGCCAACTGTTCCTACCTAGGTAAAAACTGAGACTCAGGAACAGCAGGTAGCCTGTTTTCTATGGATTCTAGAGGAAGACCGGACCCATCTCACCACCACTGGACCCTTTCTACAGGATCATCTCTACTCCACAGAATCACATCTGTTACTCTGGGAGGATTTTTTTGGACTGCTTCCAACAGGGTGTCAGGTCGTATCTCTGACTCTGTCAGGGTTTTCTAGGACTTTGTTTCCGTGTTTGTTTTTTGTATTTCTACATTTGTAGTTTTTAATATTCCTAGTAAAGAACTGTTATTCCTATTCCTATATCTTTGCCTGAAAGCCCTTAAGTGCAAAATTATAATAATTTGGAGGGAGAAGGTTTACATTCTCCATTCCAAGATGAGCACCAGCTTTCCCTGGCAGATACCTCTTTCCAAACCAAGACATCTTTTTATTTCTACTTTTTAAAGACTTACAAATAATCTGATTTCTTATTATTCAATAAGCATCACATGTACTTCCACCTATTATTCAATAAGCATCACATGTACTTCCACCCATTATTCAATAAAGAAAGAGGCTGCATCTTGAAAAACAATTTTCACCTTACTTTAGGCCATTATCACCAGTTTATTTTTTCATGTTTCAGATACTGAAAAACATGTGGAACTTAACTTTTGCCTGCACTAAATACCTGAGGTTTGTGATATAGCAATGATGAAAATAACATAATTCTTGTTTCCTTTATACTTCTTTTATATATGTATCCAGAGCCCCTTATATTTTTAATGTAATGGTTTGTTGTGAATGAGTAGTGTGACAATTAATCACTGTCCATGGTATTGGAAAAAAGCAGGTTTTAATATAAACTTCTGAAAGTGTAATATAACAGAATTCCCTGGCAAGTTCACTCTATAGCCTAGTACATAGATGAAGCATAGGCATAAAACTGGCAGGGATGCATCACCAAAAGGGTTTTTTTTTTTATCTTAGTTCACTAAAAGTAACAGGATCAGATTTTAGTCAGTCTGGAATTTAGGTGATTTCAGTTAATAAATTGTGCAATAAATTATCATATACTTACTGCAGGTAGATTATTTTCTCTTGTACATGTGTGTGTTTCAATAGAGATGACATTCCCTTTCTCAGTTCAAACATTTTCTAGGAGACCTGAGATAAGGATTTAATCTCAGTCAAAACCACACAGATATATTCTTCTAATAATATCTGCTTATGTCTAAAAAAGATTTCAACAGTAACACACAAAAGGAAAAAATCATAGTAAATCTTCCAGGTTGAAGTATCTTGATGATGTTGCTGATCACTCTCTATGTACTTCTACATAGTGAATGGAATAAACGTTCTAATTTATACTTGTAAAAGTCATTGCTAGTCACACAGAAATTCTTTAGCCAATTTTGTGATAACAATATTAATTTATGCACCCTTTTTAATAATCTTGGAGAAAAATCAGGTCTCATTTTCCTACTTCTTTAAAAAGTGCTTGAGGTGAAATAATCCATGGCTGCTGTTTGCTATTCCTTCAAAGCAGCTTAGAGTCCTTAAAAGTGAGTTGTTCTGACTCTTTCCCCTGAGCCACTCTCAGTAATTTTTTTTTCACTTGTAGATTGCTAACTTTCCACTTAACTTGAAAATAAAAGAAATGCAAAATTAGGACTATGCTATTCCTTTAATAACAGTGTTGCCTTACCTTGAATTGGAATTGTTGCAGCTTTTAAAGGAACATCACTGCATTTTTCTCTCCCCTTCATTTTACTGTTAAAAGTGCAAGAATGCACAGCTGCCTCATGTTCAGCTTGTTCAAGAGCCCTTCTTTCCTTCTCTGTAAAGCTGCTCCCCAGCCAGTCAGGCCCAGCTTGTATTAATCTGTACTAATTAGGCTATTTGCCATCTTTGAACTTCAGATATCATCCTATTTCCCCAGCTTGATGAAATCCCTCTGAATAGCAGATTTTAAAATATTAACCGCTCTTCCTAGTTTGATATTATCTATAAATCTGAGTGTCTGCATTTCTTCACCATGGAGATCAGCAGTGCTGTCAAACAATATCAGACCTAGCATCGACCCCTGAAGAACAGTGCTGTTAGCTGAGGGTAAGCCATGTATTTAAATAGTGGCATAATGACATTTTCTTCTCTGTCCCCTGCTTTCTTTCTCAGTGCATCTTAACAAGTGATTTTCTATTTTTGACTTGTTCTGCAGGTTGGTCTTATATTTTTTTCATGGATTTAATATTCAGCCAAGAACTTTGCTCCTGAGTGGTTGCACTCAGGTCACAATGGTTTTACATGTGTGCAAAAAATATTTTGAGTTCTTTTTTTTTTTTTTTTCCTCCATATACCTTGAATTTCATCTGCTATATCAGTGACCAGTGACTCAGGTATATGTACTGTTAAAGTAATAATTTGTTTTTGTCCCCAGACAACCTGTTTTAATGATTAATATCTATGCTGAGTTACATAAACCCAAGCGGAAGACTTCTGATTACTGTCTATGCTGGATGAACAACTGGACATTTACTCTTAGCTCCTTTTTCCTCTCTCTTATCCAACTGCTTATTGAAATGTCTTCCTACTTTTGACTTTGATTACAAGTTTCTTTTTGTCCATTATTCTTCTGTAGATCTGTTGAATCTAAGTGAATCATCACAATTCTGAAATTGTATACTTCTATAGGATTTTGAACAGTATCATTGTTTTGCATCAAATCAGTAGTAACTTTCTTAATGGAGGGGCTTTCTGATTAGCTGATCCTAGAACAAACATAGTTTTAATCTCTTAAAATGTTATCTGTTTAATTTCCCACAATGACATTTGATAGGAGAATACTGATGCTATCCAGAAAAGCTTTATTGCCTGTTCTCACTTTCTTGTCTGAGAATCTGGTAATCAGTATCATTATCCTGGTCAGACACTCTCTAACAGTTACCCAAATGTATATCGTCATTTAAAATTGGTATTTTGGTCCATTAAAATTCTGTTCTGAATATGTTCATATTTTTAAATTTAAGATCTCTTTTTTTGTCATACTAGGCTCTCACATTCATCTTTGCATTTACCATCCCAGTGGCTGTGAAGAAATTTCTGGTGCATCTATTTCATTAATATGTCCATCCAAAGATATTTCAGTTTGTTTTTTCTTGTTTCCTCCGACACCCTATTCCCTTAGATATTTAACATTGGGATGGAAACACACTTGTCTGTTATTTGGCTTGCTTAATGACATACTATTTAAGTAGCAAACATTATATTTCATGCTTTTTTCCAACCATTCCTAATATATTTTGTGTCATATTTCAGAATGCAGAAATCTTTATGTGTACAATTTTGGATAAATCTTCCTCAACTAATTGTTTTCTACACCTTTTAGACTGTTATCTTCCCCAAAGTCATCAGTTCCTAAGCCCAATCACAATTTCCTAAGATTTAAGCATTAATAGCTTTGCTCTCAAAATAGTGATGCCAAATCTAGGGCTACAGTAAGAATATGACAAGATTTGTAAGATGAGAAGTCTTCTGATTGAAGTGCATTAGCACTAGTCTTATACGTCTAGAGCTAACATGAGGGGAAATATGCTATTTTTTAATATATTTCATACTTTTTATCATACATATTTTTAATTTTTTGATTACATGATACTTCAGTGTTCATGGTAGAAGAGAGAAATAGATGGCACAACGTGTCCTTTTGTGTATCAAAATATTATATTTGGCTTTGGTAAAAATATTTTAAATAATGTGCTCTCTGTATTGTTTTTTTCATTTTTTTTTATTTTAGGTGTTGCTCATTTGTATTTCTTTTCTTCACTGTTTTGTTATACTTTTCTAATCTCAGTTCATATAGATCTACAGTGCGGATTGTGCAATATTTTCAACAGCATTCACAACTGAAATTCAAAAAATCTGCCTCCTCCTCTAAGAAATTTTTCTTCCCTTGAGGTGAACCTACAATTCATAGCCTTCCTTTCTCCTGTGAAGATTTTTGACAACTGACACCACATCTTGCGGTCAGTGTCTTGCAGACATCTTGTCTCGGCATCTTGCAGAGCTGGATGGCTTAGAACATAGCTTGCATTAGGACCAGTCAGGATTTTGGTACTATTTGCTCTTCTACTTTATTTTCCTGATAGATTTCAGTCTACAGCATTTTCTAGGATCATGCCAAAGCATGACATCAGGATCAAGTCCTCTGAAAAATACGGTGATGATTCTGCTTTCTTTTAAAAGCATTTTTTTTTGATGTAACTCCTAGTATAATACTTAGGCTTATAGCCTGCAGACCAGTATATATACAGCATTGCCATTACTAGCAACAGGACACTGATTTTTGCACTGAGTTTTTTCTTTTTTTTTTTAGTTTCTTTGCCTGCAGCAGCATTTTTTTGACTGTGGTTTGGGCTTTTTGTATGTCCTTTTGCTTATCTTTTTATGGTATAACCATAACTTTTTTATGAAGTAATAAAGAGTAATTTTTCTGTAGAGGATTAAATATGAGGCCCTGATAATAAAAGTGAAACAGAGATTTCCATGGTGCAAAGAAGTATAAGAATGAGATGATAAAAAAAATGTACACTTAAGATTGAAGCGATGAAAAATTCAATAGTGGTGAGCTATTGTGGTGCAGATTTGGGAGTTGGACAGAACAAGGCTTACAGTAGTCGAAAGACAAAAGAGTATCTAAACTATAGAAATATATTCTTTATTTTTAAATACATTAACTACATAAATTTATAGAAGATAGAAAAATAGCCTGAAGTTGATCCACAATAAAAAAGGAACCATCAGAATCAATAACATATTTCTTCCTGGCAAAGCAAAATAAATTCCATGGTTAACATTACTGTCCTCCAGGAGATGAACAGGGAAACAGTGTAGAGATTAACAGCAGACAAAATGAAAAACTAGAAATTTTATATATAATAAATTTTAGGTGTATTAATAATAAGATTAATCTAAGTTATTTACATGATTTAGACGATGAATGTCAGTATCATTTTAACTGGACTAACCATACAAAATAGTGTAAATTAGTTATGCCTTTGAAACTTTAAAGATTAATTTTTTGATGGCTCATGAAAATCATATTCCCTTATTTGAACATAAAATGTTTTTGAGGATTATAGTGTCAAAGTAGGATACATACATGAGTCTTCTCCTCCTGCTGTAAAATGTATGTCTTCACCTATAAATCATTATAAAGTTGTTCAGGTTGAAGCTGTTTCAGTTTAAAAGAATTAGATTAGGAATGAGTCGTGTATCACTTTCCATTAATTGGGGCAAGAGTATTGTAATGTTAGAGTGTTTCATGTAATATTATGTTGTTTTTGTTTCTCTTCCCTTCATCTCATTCTTGGTACCCAGACATCCCCTGCCACTAAGGTGTTGGTTTCATATCTCACAGGTAGAAGAATTTGTATTGATTATTACAATGGTTCTTTGAAAAGTTCAATTTCGTCTACTTTACAAGGAAGTCTTTCCTGGATGACCTAAAATTGGAGAAAGAAGATGGCTGGAATTGGAACACAGAGAAGTACCTTGTCATGCTGGAAGTTTATGGATGGCTCATGAAAACAAGGATTACACTCATGCATTCTGAATTCCAGTTCAATTCTTTAACATAAAGTAATTTTTTTTTTCATCTTATCTCCCAAAATATCTATGAACAGACTCATTGTTTTTTCTATATTTCTGTTTCTTTCAAGCAATGGGTGGGGAGCAAGGGGGAGAGACAGAAAAAAAAAAATAGATGGGTTACAGGCAGAATAGCTTATTAGGCTTAAAAACTATATAATGTCTTCAGACAGGCTATATATATTCTTTCTTTTTGACTGGAGTACTACCTTTTTATTGTCATGACTGAATCTCAGTAAGATGTACATGTAAGATGTGTAAATAGAAAACAAAATGGGATCTAAAAAGACCATTGCTGAGAGTTTATGGAAAAAGCAGGAGCTAATGGCAAAAGTAATATAGTTACTTCATAATTTCAAATCAATAACATCATAGTCTTTAAAGGATGGCCTTTGAAATTTTTTTTGAAAAATAATTTTGTTACTTTGAAAAGGGTAAATTAATTTGAAAGTAATTATTAATTGTGTGAGGTGCTAGAAATATGAGAAACAATAGGGAAAAAATTAAAGGTGATTTTAACTTTATTCAGTTAGGAGTGGTACATCAGCATCCCTGGTTATTCTTTCAACTTCATTATATAATAAGTTTTATAAATAATTTATAGTCAAAAAATATTATAGGCTCTTGTCTTTCTGTTTTACTTCCTTCACTTTTGATGACCTGTCTTACTACATCTATGTTTCATGACTTGCCTCAGAAATGGTCTCCCACTTAAAGTCTAATTCATCCTCTGGCAAATGCCCATTCTCCATATTATCTTACTACTGTATTAATTTTTTTCTTTATTCCAGGTTATTACCCAGAGACAAAAATGTGTTACTTTTGAATACATTTCAGCACCAACACTTCTGTTACATAAAAATAATTTGAATTTACAAGGTTTAGACTAGAATATGAAATGTCAGTATTTTTATATTTAGATGTATTTTGATGTAAAAATTACTGAACAGTTTTTTCTTTTTAATCCATTAAAACTAAATTATCTTGTGTGCTGGATACTAGAAATGTTCCAATTGATTAAAAGCTAGATACTAGATGTTCCAGTTGATTAAAAGCACATCTTACTACATGAGTTTGCAAAGAATAAGACAATATGAGATTGCCTACTGCAATTATGTAATTTCTGTAAGAATTGAGGAAGGATATAAAAAAAAATTATTATGTTTGTAGAGTTCTGTTTCTACTGCTAACATAAGATTCTTTAGAATGGGTCCAATTAACAGCAACAAGAATAACACCAACATCATCAACAACAACTGACACGGTGCTGGAGAAACCCCCCGAGCCAGCTCTCCCTGCCCGGTCCGTGCCGAGAGCGGCTGCCCCAGGTCCGGCTTTGGCCCGAGTGGCGGCACCGAGCAGGGCTGCTCCTGCCCTCAGCGGCAGCCGCTGGGGCAGCGTCCAGGATCAGGGTGAGGAACAGGGAGGAGCTTTTTGTGGGCTTCTCAAAGGAGCTTATTCCCCATGGGGGGCGGAGATGAAAAGCCAAAAATCAGCATTGGGCACAGCCTTTTAAATGGGGGAAGTACAGGGGGAGGGTACAATTCTGCAACCAATCAGGGATACAACAGGGAGGGGATTAGGGAGGGGCTCACAATATGACAACCAGAAGGAAAGACAATGGGAGTGGAAAGGGGCACATGGACCAATGGGGCCACCTGCAATAGGGGAATTCCCAGAATGGGTTTAGGCAGGGGGTTGGGACAACAAGGACTGACAGGGAACTTTCTAGAACCAAGGGCAGGGATTAGGGAGGATTGACATTTATGAAAATGAAGTAGAGGGCAGGTCTAGGGAATGATGGACAACTGGGTGAAGGAGGAGATACCTGGGCAGTATCAAACATATTGGGGGGAGGGGAAACAGGGATGATCCACTGGGAAAATAACTTCACAACAACTTAACAAAGCATACCACCACAAACAACAACAACAACATTAATAATATTAATGTGTGTTCTGTTTCCTTAATATGCATTGTTATTTCGTGTTGGAACATCAGAGTGAAGGCACATTGCTTTTCCTCCTTTTGGAATTGATATGCAGTGCTTTTTGCTTGCAAGTACTACTACTGCTTATAGTTTTCCATGTTTCCAATGGGCCTCCCTGTGAAGACCTTTGGCTTCTGAATTGATAAGTAGTAGGCTAAATTTGCTATTTGGCCAGAAAATATTCTGTTTATGCTTAACATCTGAAGGAGTTGGAGTAAATACACAAAGATGTTGAAGAGAATTTAATGGTGGTAGTAAGTGTTTTTTGGTGTTACTTGACTCATATCATTTGCTCTTCAGTCTCATGAAGATGGTGATATTTCACTGTATTAGCACTATAGGTAATCCATTTCTTATATAATGCAGTTTGTCTTAAAGAAATTTTCTGAATGGTTTTATTTTTGTGTTTGGGGATTTGAGTGGTGATTTTTCGTTGTTATTGCTGCTTTCTTGTTTTGTCTCGGTTTTGTTTCATTTAGTCTAGTCCTTTTCAAGGAAGGTATAATTAATAGATTAGATTGGATTGGAAAATGGTAGAAAATTCTGAATGTCTCTTTATGGACTGTCTAGCAACAGTAATTCAAATACCTTACTATGTGGATTTAAGGACCTCAGTATTTCAAAATGTTAAGTGGAAATGAGGAATGGTAGTGAGATGTATCTTCAGGAATTAAAATGATGCATCAGCTCTCTGACAGATCTATGTATTCCTCCTGGCCTGGGATAAAGGTCAGCAGAGTTTCATTACTATCAAACTAGTTCCAGGACATGGCATCCTCCTGATAAAGCAAATTAATTGAAAACTACAGGGTTTTATTTTGCATATAAAAAGCAATTCTTTGGATTGGGAAAATGAGCTAAGAAGATTCCTTTTTAAAATTTTGATACATTATTCATTTTGTCAGTGTCTAATATCCATCAAGTGCCAACCTTGTCCTTTTCTCCAGACATGCAAAGTTGTAATCTTTCATTATCTAAAATTGCATGATCATATCTGTGATTGTGCAAACTTGACAGAATAATGGAAAAAAGTTCAAAACATTATTGAACTGTGTACTACTTGTAATTAGATACAACATCACTCTAAATCAGAGCTGGTTGCTTTAACTTATACAGTTTTCCCTAAACTAGGAATTTAAAATTTACTTCTAATTTTGGTTTTGGCACAGATAGTGGGAGTGAGCATGGCTAAGACATTTTGTTAATCAATAGCACATTACATCATTGCCAGGGGTGGGGAAGATGGACTTTCTCACTTCTGAGAAGGAGAGACATCCCTTTCTGAGCTAATAAAGCCTGGCAACAAGGGGAAACCTGTTCTCTCTTTTTGTATACTTTCGTTAATAATATTGTTTCTGTTACTATTTGTTTTCTTATTTAATCGCTGTTTTCAGTAAATTGTTATCTCAAACTCTGATCTTTGCCTTTTGTGCCAGAAATGCTCTTCTCCAGCCACATTCAGGGGTGCAGGAGGGTGGAAGAGGGGGTGGAGAAGGGAGAAGAGATGGGAGAGGGAGCAAGTGAGAAGCAGTGTAGTTTGAGAGGTCTTGGTGGGAGAACTCGGTTCAGGAATACCATTCCTAAACCATGACACTTCCTTATATCGAAGTCTTTATGCTTTTTTTCTCTGAAGATTAAGTCACTGAAAAACATTTGGCAAAATATTGAGGATTCATATTCCTCATTTCTTGCTTTTTCTTTGTATAATCAAGGAAAAGTATTTTGGAGTGAGGAGATGAAGATTTACCCAACTAGGTATGCACAGTCATCACGAAGATGAATAGCTGTCTATTTTTCGGAACAAGTCAAAATTCTAGTAAAACTTTTAGTCTTCAATGACTGATGGAGAAAGAGAAACTTCAAACATTTCAGTGAAAATTCAAATGGTTATAGGTGGCATGGATGGTTAAAGAAAAAACCAAAAAACTACAAGAGTCAAATCTAAATACTCATTTAGCAGACCTTTTGTGGAGCCTTTTTCTGTCATTGTTTCTCTCTGAGCACCCAGTCTCTCAGGCTACATTTCTCTGAAAGAAATCCATATGTTGAAGGATGTTAACTTTTTTAACCATTTTATCTTTTTGAACAACTACCAGAGTACTCTGCAGCTTCTGTCTTTCTCTTCTAAAAATTACTTCCATTTTACTTTATTTGGAGAATCTCGTGCTATCTCTCTCTCACCTCTTTGGTAGATTTGATGCCATTTTTCACAGTCCTTAAAGCTAACAACTCAGCAATAGATCAATTTTCTCTTTTTCTCCTCTTTCTTTACCCTAACATTTCCCCCTTTATGTATGCATTACAACATGACTTTGATGAATTGAATCTTGTATTTTAAAACAACACTGCATACCTGTATTTGTTAATCTTGTGAAAACTTATGATTGAGATTCCTCAGATAAAATCAGTGATTCTAAGCTGAGGTCAAATATGACTGTAACTAACTGTTCTATCTTGATGATGAGTATGAATGAAACCATAATACCCATACATCTATGTATTACTCAGTTTTTCTCAAAGCATTTCCACATATTCTGGAAAAGACTTATGGAAGTTTATCATGTGGTTGAAACTCACAGGTGACTTGATTGTCTAGAATGAATCTATTTGTTATCAGGCCAAATATTTTTCTCTTTATGAGACATCAGAGAGAGACATATAATGCTTAAAGAGCTGGATTGGAATTCAGTACTGTTAAATGCTGTAACTGCATGTTTCAGAGAAAACACTGCTTATGTTTCCCTCTGCAGAAAAAAGTAGAAAAGATGAATTGATCAAAACATCATCAAAAAGAAAGTGATACAAAAATCCAAGAACCAAGAATTTGTAGTGAAAACACTGCTATAGATAACTTTCTTCAAAGTAATGTTAGGACTAGGATAGCTAGTCCTATCAACATGATAAGTTGTAGTGTTCCAGAATATCAGAGAAGGGAAGATAGTTATTTGTCTAATTTTTTTCTGATTTTCTGTTCTAATAAAAATAGTTATGATTTGAGATCAATGAACACTGTTGCAACATTCTTTTTGCCTGAAACATTACTCAGTAAAGCAAGAGAGCTATATGAACAGGCTTCAGATTCCATGTCATTTCATATCAGCTGCAGCTGTATGTAGAATGCATACTGGATGTCATCTTCCTTAGACACTCACTTTTTACTCATTCTCAGCAATGCTGTAGGGAATGCAAGACCTGCATGTTAAATGTCCCTTCCCAGGCAGACAATGTGAAAAGCAGAGAGGTATTCTTCATACATCTTTTAAATGATCAATAACTTGGTGATACTCTTGGAAACAATATAACTTTTGGTGACAATACTAGTCTTTAAATATTACTTTTTAAAGTACAAGATTTCCTTCCTAGGTCTGTTCTATTTTGCATGCTCCAGCATTTATATCAAAATAGCTATAAAATATTGTACAGGCAATTTCAGAAGAGACAGAATTCCACCCCCCTCCCCCCTCTTTTTAGGCTTCTGCCTGACACACTGAGTGCACAAAAGTAGTAGTTTGTTTCAGAGTCCTGTTACTGAAGTACTGTGGGAGCAGCTGTTCATAGATAATTTTCTTTAAAGCATGAAGATGAGAAAGGCATGAGCTTGAGTCAGGAGGACACATTGTTGATTCAATGGAGATTACTTCAGCATATGGGAGAAATACAAAACAGTTAAAATAGCCAAACAAAAGTCTTTTACAGACATAATGATCCTTGAGCATTCTTAGTGTTGTGAAAAGCAGTGGCTGTGGCTCAGAATTAAATATATATATATATTTTTTAAATGAGAAATTTATTTGTGTACTTATAAGATAGCATCTGTAGAGTAATAAGCAAAAGAATAAGGAGATTTGTGATTTTATAGCTGTTATTACTGTAGATGAACATGGATTGTTTATTGTAATGTAAATTACTTTCTCAGAAAATGCTGAGTTACTTTTATTTCTATGAAAGCATTTCACATGGCTTTGGCTATCCCTGTCGTTTTTTAGAATTACCTATATATTAGGAAAGCAAGGAATGATATCAAAAATTTCTACAAAGATTAAGATTCACTCTAAAATTTAAATTTTTTTCCACTGGAAAAGGGCAAGATAAGAAATCAAAGAGGTAATGTGGTCTTAAAAATCATATTCAAACTTCCCTGAAACCACTTCATTACACACCAGTTTTTGCAGGATCAGATGCATATCTCCCCAACAAGAAACTGGGGTTGTTTAGCCTGAAGAAAAGAAGGTTGGGGGAAACTTTATCACCCTTTACAACTCCCTGAAAGGAGGGTGTTACCAGGTGGGGGGTTGAGCTTTTCTTCCAAGCAACCAGTGATAGGACAAGAGGAAATGGTCTCAAGCTGTGTTAGGGGAGGTTCAGGTTGAATTTCTTGTGGAAAGAGTTGTAAACATTGAAATATATGGCCCAAGAAGGTGGTGGAGTCTCCATCCCTGAAGGTGGACAAGAAATACTGAATGTGGCACCTAGTGCCACGGTCTAGGTGGCAAAGTGGTGGTGGGTCAAAGGTTGGACTCAATGATCCCAGAGGTCTTTTACGACCTAAATGACTCAGTGATTCTGTGATCTGTACTCCTGATGCTGTTACAATGGTAGTCAAGGGTAACTCTCACTGACTTTACAAGATAGAACTGAATTTCCTGCAACAGCTAAATACAACAGAAACTAAATTAATGCATATCTATGACTCTCACAACTGTCTCAATAGTGTCTCTAACTGAAGAGGATTGTGGAGAACTGCCTGCAGTACAGGCTTCTTCCTTAATTCAGAAGAGAGTGCTGCCAGTTCTAAACTGTATTAATTATCTGCTGCTTTAGAGAGTTTGGGGAGAATTTTGTTTTCCCATTTTATGTATAGCTAAGTCTCCTTTGCTATATAATTTAGATTTTTGTCTGCCAGACTTCTGTTAGCCTGCTTTTGATAAATTCAAATATTCATTTACTCTCAAGTTCTCTTTTCAATTTTTTTTTTCCAAAGAAAATCTGTTGAGTTTTTTTGGTTAGTTGGTTGGTTGTTTTTGTCTTTTTGTCTGAAGAAATTTCACTCAAGGGAAATCTTCCATTGCACACAGCAGCACTGTGTTTATTTTATTGTGCCTTATATTGTCATCTACTGTATCAGAAGGATTTTTGTCCTAAAGCTTTCTCATAAACTGATGGGAATTGCACAGTATGTAATTCATGCCCTTATTTTCATTTCATAAGAAACATCTAGACATCCAATAACATTTTGTGTTTTATGCTAGTGGATCACAAAGTGCTTTATAAACAAATAGAATACTACCAGTTTAATACCCTACAGTAATCACTTACTCAGCATTGACAATACTGCAGTGAGAGGTAAAAGAAACCATTCAGAGTAAGAGTTGTAAAATATCACTCAGCAATTACTTCAGGATAATTTACCATAAGTATGCACACGTTCACTGACAGGATATAATTTATTATAGCATTTGTGCCCATATAAGTAGGCATAACATCATTATCCAGCTTGACTCTTTGTCCTAAACACAGATCAGATAATCATGTTGTATGGATGTTTGCATGGTTCATTTGAAATAAAATGCTGCAAGTAGTCCTCTGTCACCTTTTGATATGAATGCAATGGTTTTGGAGATGGGGGGTTTTTGTTGTTTTTTTGGTTGGTTGGTTGGTTTTGTTTGGTTTTGTTTTTTTTGCACATCTCCATATCAGTTTAGAATCAAAATATAACTCTTGACTGTCCAATAGGCAACACAAATCATCTTATTTTCAAAGATGCTTTCTTGGCTTGCCACCACTCCGTTTAATATAATTTGCCTGAAAGCTGTGAAATTTTTATTTATCACTGGTAGAAAGAAAAAGTATAATTAACCTCCTTAAGTTACTTGAGAGAGGAGAGGATGAAGAAAGGAAGCACCTACATTGCAGAGTAATCCTTTAAAGCACACTGAACCTATTTATCTTAGAAATGATATGAATATGAGTTCAGGTTAGGAGTAGGCAGAATTATTTCCCACCTGCTCCTCATATTCAGATTATTTTTCAAGGAAAATTAACTGCATGTATACGGTAGGTGCACTCAAATGCATATCTCAGTAGGAATGATCAAGATGCTAGGATAACAGGACATATGGAGAGTATACTGTCACTGCAGTTGGTCTGTGGTCCAAGCACCCATTCTGCAAGCAGAGCTGCAGGATATTGATCCATCTGGTAATTTAATTATGGTTAATTATACAGTCCAGTAAATGTTATTCCTGTCAGATGGTTAAAATTTCCTATCTGGCATGAAAAATTAAATCTGTTTTTTAATAACCTTACCTTTCTAACAATTAATTTACCAGTTTCTGCTGATTGAAAATCAGCATTTTTTTTGCATGGAGCACTTGTTTCCCATGGTCTTGGCTACAGCTTTTTGTCCCCTTTTTGGGTACTGCGCCAAATTCAGACATGCAGAGTTTTCATAAAAGAATTTGTCAGAGCAACAGTAAAGAGAAAAATTGTTTTGTTCAAAATTAGTAAATAGTAGGCAAAGAGGAGTTCTTTAGGATACAATTTACACAATTGGAACTGTATAGCTCCAGAAAACGAAGTTGAATGTAGGTTGGTTGATTTGCTTTTCAGTCTGAAACCAAGCATTTGGGAGTAGATGACGAGTGAATTTATGTAACTTTTCTCCATTTATGAGCAATAAGTTATTATTTATATGCTAAATGCTAAATTTCATTAGATTGAAGCAATATTCTGTGTATATTGAATTTAGGAACTTAATTATATTGTAGTGCTTTAAGAAAAATGTTCTTTCTTTCTGAGTTATTTTCTATTGAAAAAAAAATTACCAAAATTATACATAAAGAGGATTTTCTTTCTTTCCTAAATAGCATATCTGTCTGGATTACTTTTTTGGGCCCTCTGGTAAAGTCAAGTGTTTTTGCAGCTGGTGCACTTGAAGTAATTAAGTGATGGGAATTCATCTTACCAAAAGAAAAATGAAGCCAATTAAGAGAATAAAAAGTTAATTTTAAATACCATCCTGCATACAGTCAAATGCTAATGTTTTGTAGTGCAGAGCTGCTACAACTTGAAAGAGACGCATAGAAATAGATCAGTTAAAATTATTTTAATGGGCTTAAAGAGCTATTTCTGCTTTATATCTCTTTAAAAATAAATGTATTTTTATTCAATAACACATAATTATCTTTTTTATGAATGACTGACATATGTCTTACTCTGTGCACAAACCAGTAACAAAGCCTGCATTCCTACAATGTCTAATAAAGGAAGTATTCTTACGTTGCAGTGCACATGACAAAAGACTTCTTCCTGAGATATTTTTACCAGGAAGTTCAGTAATTGAACATGAAATCAGAAATATTTCTTGAGCAACCAAAAAGTGGAGTTCATCACAAAAAATTAAAATGCAAATCAGCTTCCCATCAAGAAGGTACATTAACATGAAGGTGCATTAACAGTTAAGAAAGTTTGTTTAATGTATTCTAGTAATGAAATTTATATATTTGTGAAGTACCAAAAAATCTCTTTAATTATTTTAATAAGAGTTAATAAAAATAGAAATCTGATACTGGGGAAGGATCATGGGCTCTGGATTGCATGGATGGCATGAACTTTTTGATCTGTTGATATCATAAAGAGAGCAGAGACCAAGGGAGTACAGTCTAGTTATCACAAGGATGTATACAAAACTAAGATTTTTAAATATTTGTTTTTACATATGACTGAAGAATTTATAAATGTCAGCTGAGTAGTAGATACTTTAAACCCACTCCACCCTGTGGGATGTTTGCTCTAGAGAAGAACTGCCCATTCTTCCCTTTAGAACAACTAGAAATAAGACTTGGAATATATACATGTGTGTGTGTGTGTGTGTACATGCATATGTATTATGCAATTGCATTTCTTCTTAATCAAACACTGTACATGTAAATTAGAAAGACTTCTTAGACTTCCTGGTATTTTTCTCTAATTCACCTTCTGACTATGCAAAAAATGTGAGCATACTGAACACGAACCCATACTGTCCTTCTGACAAACAAAAAGGCCTTGCAGCATCTGGCAGCACATCTGTGTCTCACCTTCGTACAGAGTTCCTTGGTGGCTTTGGACAAGAGTCTGTCTAGAACATCCATTATTTCTTAATGTGCAAATTCTTTGTTTTGGAGGAGGGTAAAAAGTTCTATATTCAAAATTCTAAAAGGTACAAAATTTATGAATCCATTTGCAGTAGGATTGCTTTGTGAATTCCCTGTCCAGGTACTGAAAGTACTGCCTGGTCTACCTGCCCAGCCCAGGCTCCTCCCACATGGCCTGAGGTTAAAGACCCCCTGCCAGTCCCCCAGGGCCCTCAGCCCCTGCCTCCCCCATGGGCCCTGCTGAACCCACATCCTTGCCTGACTTCAGCACATCTGCATCTTCAAGGAGGTGCCTGAATCCTGGGACTGGGGTTACCCCAGTGCCCCCAGCTGCCTGCTGGGGTGGTGGAACAGATCCTGAGGTCCCACAGTGTGTTTTCTCAGGCAGCAGTGATCACTGAGACTTGGCAACCTGCTGCTCAGCTATACAGAGGACACAAAGATAAAATTCCAAAGATATTACTGAACTGCTTGGGAAATTTAAATTATAATCATAGGTTCTAATCCTGTTTTTCAGTCAACTTAATAAAACAGTTTAAAATATATTGATCTTTGAATGTGTTTTTAAAATTCCTGAAATTTCATGTTTGACTTTTTTTTTTTTTGTATTGAATTTTCATTTTTATTTGGTATTAAAGACATACCAGTACTGTTTATCATGGATTCAAAAATGTGTACCATATTCTAAACAGAATGATTTATTTTTCACTGAGAACATATTTGAATTACTTTTGGTTATGGTTTTTACTTTCTTCTCAAGTGTGAACTGCCATAAGCTGATTCCAGTAGCTCTAAGTAGCAGCAAGTATCAGAGTTTGACAAATCACATGTTTAAACTATATAATTACAGTATAGTTTCAAAAAATGTTTAAGTTATTCTTGACCACTCTTTATTAAATAATGGATTAAAATTAAATATGTAAAATAAAAATTACTTGACATTAATTTTCACATTTTATTTCCAAAAGTTTGGGGTTGGGTTTTCTGGTTTGTTTGGTGTATTTTTGTGGGGAGAGGGGTGTGAGTGTGGATTTGATGGGTTTTTTTACTGCAGCTTTTGGGCAGGGAAGATTTCCAAGCCTTGTATAAGTATATATGAAAAATATATGGTTATAACTGCTATGCATAGGAAAAAAAACATATTTTTGTGCATATTTAGACCACTTTTACTGGTCTAAATGTTCAAGTGCATGGAGTTGGGCTACTTTTTCCAGACATCATTGTATTCTAGTGACAGGCCATACAATAGGTGATCAGGTTTCAAGTGTATATATCTTTTCAGCTCCTTTTAAGGCATGATTTACCCCATTGAGGGCAAGGGGAACATTTATAGATTTGAGGGAGTTGTTTCTTTCTTTGTTTTGTGGGTTTGTTGCGTTATTGATTTAGGGGTGTTTTTTGTGGTTTTTTTTTTTTTTTTTTTTTTTTTTTTTTTTTTT